>VXCM01010087.1:10916-22388 GCA_014773175.1 Lucifuga dentata | reverse complement strand
ACACACACACACACACACTTCAGTCTCAACTTATCTCTGGTTCTCTCCCAGGATGTGTTCTTGATATGCTTCTCCCTGGTCAGCCCCGCCTCCTTTGAGAACGTCCGAGCTAAGGTCAGTACGCTGACTGATCGGCCCCACCCCCCCGNCCCCCCCATGCCGAGTCTGACCACAGCGAGGCATATCTCTGGCTCCGCCTGGCTTTCCGCCGGACTCTCTTCCAGACCTTGTTTTGGAACGTTCCGCTGTTGATGAGTGCCGCCGTTGCTCGGGCGGCGGCGGCACGGAGGAACGTTGCGAGGCGAGGTCTGAACGAGCCCGGACGCCCTGCGGAGGGACCGCCGGGCCTGCGGCGGTTTCGGCTGCAGAGCATCACCAGGTGCTCTGGTTTGAAACCTGGCGGCCTCAGGTCGGCGGTCCCTCTGCAGGCGGCGTGGTACGCTCTGACAGATCCTCTCATCACGTGACCATGACCGCTTTCTTTGATCCATTCTGACCATTTCCACTCAGAACGTAACGTCAGCGTGGAACGCCACTTGTAGCTCCGCCTCTCTGTCCCGCTAACACTCCTCTCTCCTCTCGCTCACTTTTCCTTTGTATCTGCGTACGTGTGTGCGTGCGTGCGTGCGTGNACTCCTCTCTCCTCTCGCTCACTTTTCCTTTGTATCTGCGTACGTGTGTGCGTGCGTGCGTGCGTGTGTGTGTGTGTGTGCGTGGGGCCCCAGTGGTACCCTGAGGTGAGACACCATTGTCCCAACACGCCCATCATCCTGGTGGGCACCAAGCTGGATCTACGGGACGATAAGGACACCATCGAGAGGCTGAGAGACAAGAAGCTGTCCCCCATCACCTACCCTCAGGGTCTGGCCATGGCACGGGAGATCGGTGAGCTCACCGTCTGCAGCCATGTTTTAGTTCTTATCATGCTCTTTACTTCACCGCAGGTTGTTGTTTGTTAGATAAGAAGCTAAACTGACAGCATCAAACTTCATGTTCATTACAGGCCACACCCTGGTACAGACAAACTTTATCTTGAAAAAACTGAATAATAATAATAATTATAATAATAATAATAATAATATAACAGGATTCAGGTGTGTAGATCGTTTGCTCAGGTCTAAAATTGTTGATTTGTTCAGTTTCACACAGAAAAAACATCCAATCAAACCAGAATCTATCAGCAAAGTCATGTGACAGCACTCTCTCTGCTCATTGGTCAGAAATGTCTGGGGGCGGAGAAAGAAAGCAGCAGGTATAGTCACAACGTCAGGCAGTTCAGATTCCTGCTGATCATTTTTCTGAGTTTTTAAACTCGCAAATTTTTTTAAACTATTTTTTTAATGCATGTACACATGACAACACGCGTGTACAGGGGACACGACTGTTCTACTTTAAAACTTATTCAGTTTGTTTACTTCTAAAAATCACCATGACAACATATTCAGGTTATAGGCCGTGTTGTCTTCAATGTTGTTACTGCAAAACTACAGATATGATGATGTTATTTTACATCACATGATATTTTACATCACGTGATATTTTACATCACGTGACGATATTATTTTATCGTCACGTCACGTCTTCTTCCTGTCCTCAGGTGCGGTGAAGTACCTGGAGTGTTCGGCGTTGACGCAGCGCGGGCTGAAGACGGTGTTTGACGAAGCGATCCGTGCCGTGTTGTGTCCTCCACCCGTGAAGAAGCGAGGGAAGAGATGCACCGTGTTCTGAGGAGGAAGTGTGAGAGGAGAGAATAGTGCGTGTGCGTGTGCACTGCTGAGATTGTTTAATATGTTGTACAATTTTTTTAACATGGAAACGGACTGTCCACTTTATAGAACACGCTCGTCTCACACGTCTTTCGGCCACGCTTGCTGCAGTGTTAAACTGTGAATATGCCTTCATGTGTGAAGTTACCCTTCGCTTCTGCTGTAGGATCCTGTTACCATGGAAACAAAATGGCTGCTTCAGACAGGCGTGTCGCTTTGCCGCTGCACAAACCTGTTTATTTTTTGAGCCGTGTCCCTTCCGTTCATTCCATCTGAAAACAACGTTCACTAACTTTTATTAATAATCATTTTAGTATTATTTATCAGAAAAAAAAAAAAAAANAAAAAAAAAAAAAAAATCAACATCAAAGCGTTTTCTGGCACAGGAAGTGGTTTGTAGAACTATGGCTCTATTTTCTATATTTTTATTCTCAATTTACATTTTTATGTTTTTTCTTTAGGAACCCAGAAATAAAATAAAGCCAGAAAAATGTCAAGCAGCAGCTCCTTGTTGCAGCAATGCAGCGCTGCATGCATGCATACGTAAAGGCTGCGTCCATGTCGTCACACCGTGGAACGCGTCAGTGGGTCAAAAACCTAAAACAAAAGAGATTCAAACCATCCCGTTTTTAAAAAGATATTTAAAAATAATCCTAATTCTGTGTTTCAGATCGCTGCGTTAGATTTTGGCTGAAAGCAGCTTAAATTCTTTTTTTTTTTTTTTTNTTTTTTTTTTTTTTTCTTTTTTACAGTTTAAATTCTTGTTTTTTTACAACTTAAATTCTGTTATTTTTTACAGCTTAAATTCTTTTTTTTTTACAGTTTAATTCTTTTGTTACAGCTTAAATTCTTTTTTTTTTACAGTTTAATTCTTTTTTTACAGCTTAAATTCTTTTTTTTTTACAGTTTAATTCTTTTTTTACAGCTTAAATTCTTTTTTTTACAGCTTAAATTCTTTTTTTACAGCTTAAATTCTTTTTTTTTACAGTTTAATTCTTTTGTTACAGCTTAAATTCTTTTTTTTACAGTTTAATTCTTTTTTTTACAGCTTAAATTCTTTTTTTTACAGTTTAATTCTTTTTTTTACAGCTTAAATTCTTTTTTTTACAACTTAAATTCTTTTTTTTACAGCTTAAATTCTTTTTTTTACAGTTTAATTCTTTTTATCAGCTTAAATGCTTTTTTTTTTACAGTTTAATTTTTTTTTAGTTTAATTCTTTTTTTCAGCTTAAATTCTTTTTTTACAGTTTAATTTTTTTTTACAGCTTAAATTCTTTTTTTTACAGTTTAATTTTTTTTTACAGTTCTTTTTTTCAGCTTAAATTCTTTTTTTTACAGTTTAATTTGTTTTACAGCTTAAATTCTTTTTTTAGTTTTTTTTTTTTTTACAGCTTAAATTCTTTTTTTACAGTTTAATTTTTTTTTTACAGCTTAAATTCTCGTTTTTCGTTCGGAATCAGAAAACGATGAACGGACAGCAGACGGACTCTGAAGAATCTTTTCTTCTTTTGTTTTTTCTTTTCGCTTCGCTTAAAATCTGCTTATTTCACATCCTCAGCGTGTTTAGGTAAACGTGATCTGTATGTGGGTAACTTCATGTCGCTGTGAACATGTGACAGCATGCCAAACACGGAGGCGTCGACCCCCTGCTGACCTCTGCATGTCTGGATCTGTCTTCGTTTATCCTCATTGGTTAGATCTTACCCGTGTTCCTCTGTGTGTGTGTGTGTGTGTGTGTGTGTGTGTGTGTGTGAGCTCGGGGTCGTACATTACAGACAGTATTGTTTTAAACAACGTTTTTTAGTGTCCAGGTTTTGGTACTATTTCATATTGTAATGTAGTAATAATGAGACTTTTCAACAAAGAAAACATGAATATTGATGGCGTGTAACGATGCCGTGTAACGATGTACAGACTAAAGCTCAGAGAAGGAATGCGTTATGAATATCTTATCTACATGTACCTGAATATTTAGATCTTAAACGCTGAAGGTTGTAGTTGCTCATGTTGAAGTATTGTAAAATAAGAGTTTGTCACGTGTGGCAAACCGTCGGGTTGCTCCTTTATGAAATGCGTTTCCGTCAGGCTGCAGGGCTTCAGCGTGGCATGACGCAGCGCTGCAGCTGTCCGTGGTGTTTGGTTGAATAATGTGGTGTGTCCTGCATAGCTAAGGTGTCAGACAGGAAAACGTAAAACATTCTAATCTCATGTTGCATGGAAACGACGTAACACGTAGAGAGGCTGTATGATGAAATGCGTCATACGTACGTCATGTCAGATGACTTGTATACTTGTTTGTCTTATTTTTATGACTTCACGTCTGTGTGGTGACATTCAGATTTTTGTATACTAAATACAAAGGTACAGTACATGTAAGGAACTCTGTGTCCTGTCCTTATTCACGTCACGCTAACCATTTACATGAAGGCCAAACAGCAAGTTGGCCACGCCTCCTTCACATGTTAAAATAATGTATTTAACACTGAAAAACAGGGACTGGGCGACCCCTTTTCAGTCCATCGGATTCCCTGACATCTCGTTATGACATCACGTGACGCGTTATGTTTGCATGCAGTCGCCAAGCAACCATCTCTTATTCATGTAGCCACCGACACAATTAGACACGCTAACGCTAATTTTACACAAAGTCATGTCTCATAGGCTGCTGCTGCCACTCCTGGAAGACAGACGTTAGCGAGACGTTAGATATTTACTAAATGATCCATCACTGTGAACACTTTAACCAATCCAACGTGGCGCCACAGAGAAGAAAATGTCTCCGCCAGGGAATATAGTCCCAGCAGAAGACACTTCTTTATGAAATGGAAATTTCATAAAGAAATGGAAATGAGAAATGGAAATGACCATGCCTTCTACAGACGTGATGTTAGCAGGTGAAACAGTGAATTTTAAGGTGGTATTAAGGTGGAAGATTTGGCAAAATAACACGGAAGCTAAAATATGATAATGTGTGTGTAGGGTATTTATTTGGCTTAAATACACCAAATCACCGTTACAGTCCTTTAAATTGTGAATTCATGTTGAGTCCCAGTGTGTACGTACAAACATACATGATCAGACTGAATAAAATGTGTAACATGACATTTGATCTGTAAATTTGTGTGAAATACAGATTTTATTTGACAGGAAATTCTTAAATCACATTTCCAGCTGATTATTTTTTATTAATGTTTTATTCAAATCAACACAAAATCCACACACACACACACTTCACCTGCTACACGAGTGTGTGAAGCAGAGCAGCAGGCGTGTGTAGCGTGTAGCTTTTTATGGAAGTCTGGTCCTTATACAAAATAAAAATGAAAAAATAACACACTGATGTTTGTATAGGGGGCGGGGCCTGAGGAGGGGCGGGGCTTGAGGAGGTCAGCAGGCCAGGAAGCCTCCATCCACGGGCAGCGACGCTCCGCTAGTCATGCTGCTGTTATCGCTCAGCAGGAATAACACGCTGTTCACCACCTCCTCCACCTCTGCGCACACACACACACACACACACAGAATCAGAATTAAGTAGCTTCACACTGAACGCAACTCACTGCAGTGGATATTTGTTCAAGAGTTTTGTAGTTTAAATCCAATGAATACTACACACATACATGTTATGTTACTGCAACCACACACGCACGCACACACACGCACACACACACACACACACACGCACGCTGTGTTTAAGCTGCTGTCTGACCTGCAAAGCGGCCCAGCGGGATGCGGGACGTCATGGTTTTGACTTTTTCCGGGTCTTTCCAGCCTTGACGGCCCATGTCAGTCATCACCACGGTGGGATTCACGCTATTTACACGGATCTGTGCAAAAAAACCAAACAAAAAAAATGCGAGAACAGAGCAGCAGGCGATCATCGACAGCATCCATGATCTCATACTGAGATCATGGATGCTGTCAGGAAAAACCAGGAAAAAGAAGAAGACTTAAATTAAACACACTGAATCTCAATTTAATACTGTGGATGAAAATACATTGTTTATAAAGAAAAGAAAACTTGATGTACGTACAGTGCTGTGAAAAAGTATTTGCCCCCTTACAGATTTCTTCTGTTTTTGCTTTTTTGTCACACTTACATGTTTCAGATCATCAAACAAATTTTAATATCAGACAAAGATAACCTGAGTAAATACAAAATGCAGTTTTTAAATGATGATTTCATTTATTAAGGGAAAAAAGCTATCCAAACCAACCTGGCCCTATGTGAAAAAGTAATTGCCCCCCCTTGTTAAATGATGAATTAACTGTGATTAACCACATTTTTTGGAAAGCTGAGTTCAATTTCACTAGCCACGCCCAGGCCTGATTACTGCCAGACCTGTAGAATCAAGAAATCACTTAAATAGAACCTGTCTGACAACATGAAGTAGGCTAAAAGATCTCAAAAAGCAACACGTCATGCCCCGATCTGAAGAAATTCAAGAACAGATGAGAAACGAAGTCATTGACATCTATCAGTCTGGAAAGGGTTACAAAGCCATTTCTAAGGCTTTGGGACTCCAGCGAACCACAGTGAGAGCCATTATCCACAAATGGAGAAAACATGGAACAGTGGTGAACCTTCCCAGGAGTGGCCGGCCTACCAAAATTACTCCAAGAGCGCATCGACGACTCATCCAGGAGGTCACAAAAGAACCCAGAACAACATCTAAAGCACTGCAGGCCTCACTTGCCTCAGTTAAGGTCAGTGTTCATGATTCAACAATAAGAAAGAGACTGGGCAAAAATGGCATCCATGGGAGAGTTCCAAGGCGAAAACCACTGCTGACCAAGAAGAACACAAAGGCCCGTCTCACATTTGCCAAAAAACATCTTGATGATCCCCAAGACTTTTGGGAAAATATTCTGTGGACTGACGAGACAAAAGTGGAACTTTTTGGAAGGTGTGCGTCCCGTTACATCTGGCGTAAAACTAACACAGCATTTCAGAAAAAGAACATCATACCGACAGTCAAACATGGTGGTGGTAGTGTGATGGTCTGGGGCTGCTTTGCTGCTTCAGGACCTGGACGACTTGCCGTAATTGATGGAACCATGAATTCTGCTCTCTACCAGAAAATCCTGAAGGAGAATGTCCGGCCATCAGTTCGTGACCTTAAGCTCAAGCGCACTTGGGTTATGCAGCAGGACAATGATCCGAAGCACACCAGCAAGTCCACCTCTGAATGGCTCAAAAAAAACAAAATGAAGGTTTTGGAGTGGCCTAGTCAAAGTCCGGACTTAAATCCGATTGAGATGCTGTGGCATGACCTTAAACAGGCCGTTCATGCTCGCAAACCCTCCAATGTGGCTGAATTAAAACAATTCTGCAAAGAAGAGTGGGCCAAAATTACTCCACAGCGATGTGAAAGACTCATTGCCAGTTATCGCAAACGCTTGACTGCAGTTGTTGCTGCCAAGGGTGGCACAACCAGTTATTAGGTTTAGGGGGCAATTACTTTTTCACAGAGGGCCAGGTTGGTTTGGATAGCTTTTTTCCCTTAATAAATGAAATCATCATTTAAAAACTGCATTTTGTATTTAAAATTTGAATGATGATCTGAAACATGTAAGTGTGACAAAAAAGCAAAAACAGAAGAAATCTGTAAGGGGGCAAATACTTTTTCACAGCACTGTATATATACACACACACATATATATATATATATATATACTGTATACATATGTATAGTTATATACCAAGTTATCAAAAAAAATTATATGTATATATATAAATATACATATATATATACATTTCTATATATTATATACTGTATGTATATTTATTTATTTTATGTGGAGCTTCTCTAGTCTGAGTTGTAAAGTTCTTTCAGGAGAATTGAATAAAAAACACGGTAAGAACACGGCTCACGCTAAATAAGCATCATGATAACTGAAGCTCGTTCAGCTTCGTTAGCTGTTACCTCCACCTGTTTCAGGTGAGTCTCAGGTAAGACTCACATCAGTACCTGAACATGTCCAGCTACGTTTTCTTTACCATGACGTGTGTGTGTGTGTGTGTGTGTGNTCAGTACCTGAACATGTCCAGCTACGTTTTCTTTACCATGACGTGTGTGTGTGTGTGTGTGTGTGGTACCTGATGTGGTCCCAGCTCTAGAGCCATCACTCTAGTCAGCATGTCCACAGCGGCTTTACTGGAACCTGCACAGACACGTGTCGCTCAGCTACCGTATGTACTATACCGCGTGTGTATATACACGTATGTACTTACCATATTATCAGAATGTTTTTATAAAGGCAGTAAAAACAATATAAACAATATAAAGAAAACATTCTAAAACCTGAAGCCATTTTTCCTGATGTGAAGCTGAAGATAAAATCCACAGGTAATAAAACACGCCTGTCATCAATATGATCATGTGACCACATTCATTCATTCATACAGTACAGCAGCGTTACTACGGTATGACCAGGAAGAGATTCATAAAACACGCTGACATGCTAACGTGAAGATGAGTTTCAGGCTGACACTCATGATGTTTAAAACTGCATCTGTCTGAGATGTTAACGATCAATACATTTATCGATAAAAACAGCTGATTATTTAAGTGGAAAGTTTTGACATTCTGTTCTAGTGGCACCGAGCCTCTTCATCAAGTCACACACACACACACACACACACCCCATGCACCGGGACTCTCAGTAGTTACTGGATCTCTTATCTTAGCTGTAACTAAGAGTTCGTGTTTCTTAGCATGTCGTTTCTCTGTAACAGGAATCAGGAGAAATGTGAAGCAGCTCGTTAACACGCTCGTTAACACGCTGACCTGCATTAGTTTCTACCTGAGACTCACCTGACAACAACGCTGCCTTCGTGTGACACGGTGCTCTGATTAACATGAGGAAAGGCAGTTACCATGATGCTTTTTAGCTTGATGCCACGTAGCGACGCATGTTTTTTTTTATGAATTATCACACGTTGTTAGGAGAAAAGCATGCTGGCAGCACGTGTGACTCACAGTAAACGGCATGATCGGCCAGAGCGCGCTGAGACGCCTGGCTGGAGATGTTGACGATGGCGCCTCCGGTTCCTCTGGCCTTCATACCACGAGCCACGATCTGAACACACATGAAACACACATGAAAGAATGATTCAGTCACATGTCATGATGTACGTGTGTGTGTGTGTGTTCTAACAGAAATACTTCCTGAAGCTTTTGGTGACTGTTAATGAATGCTAATCAGTAAATTACAGAGCTGTGAAAACGTGTTTGCTTCCTTCCTGATTTTGTCTGTTACTGCATGTATGTGACACGGAACTGTGTCAGATCTTCAAACAGAATTTAATATCAGACAAAGTCAGCTGATTAAACTCAAAATACAGTTTATAAATGATCATTTCACTTATAGAAGGAAGAAACTCTGCAACACCTTTATCACCGTGTTAAAAAGAAAAAAACCCCAAGTTACTCCATCAACAAGAAACCAGATTTAACACATAATTAACACATGATTAACACATAATTAACACATAATTAACACATGATTAACACATAATTAACAGATAATTGTTGAATTAGATTCCACACACCAGGTTTGTTTCCTGTTGAATCTAAACGTGATTAGATAGAAGCTTTGCAGATAAAGAAGGAACTGAAATCTTTCAGTTTGATCGTTTCTGAGACTCCATCAAACACAGAGAGAGTCGTTATCTCCACACGGAGAAAACATGGAACAGCCATGAAGCTTGTCAGGAGGCCAGCGACCACGCTGACCGAGGCTGCCGTTCTGCTGAAGGATGAACCTGCAGGGGGCGCTGTTCATACCTGGGAGACGTGCAGCACAGCCTTCACGTTCACGCTGAAGCACCTGAAGACCACAGACAGCTTTAGAAAAGTGACCAAACAACGATTTCTCCTTCATGTGTCACATGATGACGTGTTGTGAACACGTAACAGTACAAAACACGGAATCACTTTGATATGTGGAATAAGTCAGATATGAGCCACACATCTGCTCCGATCAGAACCAGCTGCATGTTATGAAATGCGACGTTATTCTGCGTGTGAACTGATCATTGCTGCGATTCTTCTTCTCGCCTTCAAACAGGAAACAGAAACATGGAAACGTGCTCCGTGTCAGAAATACGATGGCGTGTCAGAGCCACCAGAGGAAAAAAGAAAAGGAGGATTTTTTATTTTTATTGGCTTTCGAGAAAAAAGTCAAAATTCCGAGAATAAAGTGGAAATGTGTTTGGACTCTGAGCTCCGCCTACAGGATCAGACGGCCTGATCAGCCGTCTCATTGTGTCTCATTGTGTCTCATNCTCTGAGCTCCGCCTACAGGATCAGACGGCCTGATCAGCCGTCTCATTGTGTCTCATTGTGTCTCATTGTGTCTCATTGTGTCTCATGTCCTCTTTGTGCTGCGTAGCCATCGATGTCCTTCATCTGTCCATTTCCAGCTGTTTCTGTCTGCAGGCATGCAGCACTTCCTCCACGTCTGCTGGTTTTTCCTCTGAACAGATGAAATCTTTGGCTGCTGATTCTGTGTTTCTGCACTAAAACACAGAATTTGTTACTGAAGGCGACTCGTAGAATCAGTTTGATTTAGCTATATCAAGATTTCAAATTTATTCTCAAATTATCGTCTTTATTCTTGAAACTTTGACTTTTTTCCTCGAAAGCAAAATAAAAATAAATCCTTCTTTTGTTTGTTTTTCTGTGATGTGGTGCTAACACTCCGTCATACAGAAACGACCTTTATAACGTGTTATAACGTGTAGCTGTTATTAGTCACGTCTGTGCTGCGGTTTGCAGCCAAAATATTACAAACACGGAACAAATTTAGGATTTCTCTGAAATGTCATGAGAAATTAGATTTTTAAATATTAATAACAACAAAAACAAACTGAGAAAAATAAGCGTCAAATATTGATAAAACGGCAGCATGTTGTAATATCTGAGGCGGTTGCATGTATTTCCCATGTGTTTTTCTGCTGCTGAGCTTCTTACTGGTCGAACTGTTCAGGCGTGACCTGCAGGAACGGCTGCAGGCCGGCCTGAGCGGCGTTATTCACCAGCAGGTCGACGGGGCCGACGTGCTGCAGCGCCGCCGCCGTGGCGTCCCAGTCCGCCAGGTCCACGCACACCGGAGCGATGCACGGACACTGAAACAAACATATCATACAAACAAATCATATGTGTTTAGCATGTAGACTCACAACTATCAGGTATGACAGTCTGTACGCTGGGACACACGTATGACATAAAACCCAGATCAGAGCCTGACTGTCCACAAGACACAAAATCAACATGTCGACATAAAACAAACACGTGGCAGGATAAGTAGTAAAAACATGCGTGTTGATACATAAAAGGCAAGAAAAATAATAAAAACAGCATAAAAGATGATTAAAAGAGTAAAACGTCGTAAAAGAGTTTAAAATGCTTCAAATCATTCCTACTGACGGCAGCCTGTAGCTCCTACAGGTCAAAGGTCAAAGAGAGAGAGTAAAGGATGGAGGCTGGAAGCGTTCCAAAGCTCTTACAGGTATTTGGTCGCTCCTCCTGTGACCCAGAAACCAATCAGGTCCTCTATCATTTAAAGGACCATACCATCTATTTAGCATGTTTGAGCCTAATATATTCAGTTTTCATACATGTTACGTTACTGACAATCATTTCCCAAAGGATAAAACCGTATTTCAGCTTTCCTGATATTTTGCTAAATCTCTTAATCTTTC
>VXCM01010087.1:0-10591 GCA_014773175.1 Lucifuga dentata | reverse complement strand
ATGATTGTGTGTGTGTGTGTGTGTGTGTGTGTGTGTGTGTGTGTACCTCCTGCACCAGACTGTCCAGGTCGGTCTGTGTGCGTGTGACCGCTGTGACCTTTGCCCCACAGTGTGCCAGAGCCAGCGCTGTGGCCCTGCCGATCCCTGAGACACACACAGCCATGAACACAAAGACATGTTACACACACACACACACACACACACACACACACNGGGGGGGGGGGGGGGGCTGGAAATCTTGATCATGTGACTTGGTCATGTGATGGATTCTTTGGAACAAGCGACTATTTTGAAGGAGAATGTGACGTCATAGCACGTCTGTTTTCTTTACAACATGTTGATGTTGGAAATATTTTGATCGCCTGGAAATCATTTTAGTACGTGTATAAAAAATTATTATTATTAATATTATTATTGTATTATTTTAATGATTTTTACTCAGACAGATGAATCTCTGCACAGAAACATGTTGACTACAAACTTCAGCTTCGTGATTTCAAAGCGACCTGATGGCGTCGCTGTACGCACAGAGTGTGTGNTGTGTGTGTGTGTGTGTGTGTGTGTGTGTGTGTGTGTTTTACCTTTTCCTGCTCCGGTAACCAGAGCTCGTTTCCCGGTGAAGGAAATCTCCATGTTGTTGACGTTGTTTTGCTCAGTAGAATCTGCAGACTGACACAGATGGAATATTTAATAAGATTTGCTGAGATTTACTAACATTTAATAAGGTTTACTAAGATTTAATAACATTTAGTAATATTTTCTGACGTGCAGCGCGTCTTTATTCTCTGTCCGTCGCTATGATTGACCGACAGAAACAAAACTGTAACTTCCTGTTCCAAAATCCTGCAGAGCTGCATAAACGTCATACAGAGAGAATCTTAGCGTGTGTGTGTGTGCGTGTGTGTGTGTGTGTGTGTGTGTGTNGGGGGGTCAGAGTTAAACATGGACTTTGTCCCCGGTCACGTGATGCTGACACGCAGGATCCACTCACTGTGACACAAAGTACAAACTTCGCAAAAAACAAAAAAAACATCAGAAAAAAATGAGTGCAGTGTGTGATGTTATAATATAACATATAAGGAAACTTACATACATAAAAATATACTGTATTTATAAAATATATATTTTAGATTGTTCATTGATAGCTTATTTATTGGTAGCCTGTTTTGTTAGATGATTGAAAAGTTCAATTTTTAAGAAAACTTAGATATATGAAAATATACTGTATTTACAAAATACACGTTTACATTGTTGATTGACAGTTTATTGATCGTCTAGTTTGATTTACTGAAAAGGTCATGATGTACAATGCTAAGGAGAATAAGTAAATAACTCATGTTATAAGCCTAATATTACCGTAGTCACACATTAATGATAATTAATGATTAACACAAAGCAAATCAGAGAAATGATGTGTTTTATTATTTTTTTTAATTATGGAAGATCAACAATATAATTAGTGCACAGCTGATATAAAACAGCAATAACATGACACTTCAATTACAAACTTCAGATATATATATATATATATATATATATGTTTCTCCATCTCTGCCTGTCTTTTTTCTGTTTTCTTCTGTTGTTTCATATTTATATAGTTTCCTTCCTGTTTGCTGTTTTATATTTCTCATATGTATTTGAACGTTTCATTGTTTTTATGTCTGTAATTTTCTGCTTCCTGTGTCACGCCCGGCCATTCCAGGAGACAAATTCTCTTTGAATTGCCTCTCCCGATGTTTCTTTCATTTTTTTCATCATGTAATAATTTTTGGGTTTTTCCTCGTTTGTCAGGAACCGTTAATGTTTGGTCTGTAAAGCTTTCAAACTTATGATACTGTAGAAATGAGTACAGATCAGGTCAGCAGAGTTTTTAGACATTTTATTTGTAGTATTTTCACAGATCATTGCATTCATGCTATATGTTTAGTATATTAATTTCAAACTCTTAGCTGTCTGCTTTCTTCATGTCTGAGGAGTTCAAAGGAAAAATGTATTTAAAATGCAAATATCAGAAAAAACAGTGAAAACAACAGCTTTGACTGAAGAATCCAGAGAAAATACAGAAAACTCGTCACGTTTAACTGAAGAAAATCGCAGATTAAAATAAGTTATAATATGTTAAGTTGCTGCAGCTTTTCATCTTTTTGTTGTTTAGCTGTACGTACATCACATGACCTGCAGGACGGATTTTCTGTTTTCTGACGTCAGAAAGACACGTTTCTACTTTTACAGTGTAAAATAAATCACGTGATGAAGCAGCATGTGTGTGTGTGTGTGTGTCACGGAGCTTCTAATCCCATTCAAACTTGTATTTGACATCTTTCATTTTGTCTTTATAAGCAGCATCAAAGTATTCGGCTTCAGCCACCGTCAGCTGGTTTCTCCAGTCTCCAGAGATTCCTGAAACAACAACCAGTGGAAAACATAACTCATAAAGAAAACAGTCTGCTTTAACAGTTAACTTATTCTGCTGCTGTTTTTACTGCATGTAGATGATTTGCTGTAACAGCCTGAGGACACAGGAAGTCACGCTGGATGATTTCTGGTTACCGTCTGACGCTGACCTTTCCTTTTTGTTTTTTTTTTTAATTTATTGTGTGACGCTGACCTATATATATATATATATATATACACATCTTATATTATTGATTTTGTGTTGTGTTTATATCATTTGATGAATCTGTTGTTTATATTATACTTTCAGGGAAATTTATGTCTCTACCTTCTGTCTGCTATTTGCTGCATGGCGAAGTAAACTTGGATGGAATAAACATTGTGTCAAAATTAAAAATATATACATAAAAGAATAAATAAATAAATGTGGAAATATAAAGACAAATTCAAAAAATACATAAAAGAATATTTATGAGCATTATTTTTTATTTTCACATTTATTTGTTCATTTATTTCTGTATGTATTTATTTCTGTATATATATTTATTCATTTTTTTCCTATTTAAATTTCTGTATTAATTTCCTTATATTTGTTTAAATGTTTTTATTTATTTATTTTTCTATAGTTTCGTTTATTTATTTTTATTTCCTTATTTATTTTTGTATTTATTTTGTGGGCCAAGCTGTCAATCACCTGGCTGTGGGCGGGGCTTCCTTCTGATCCGGCTCACTGCCCGCCCCGGCACAGAGCTGCGGGCGGAGCTTCGAAAAAAATTGAATTAAGCATTATTTTAATCAGTCGACCATATATTCTAAATCAAAGCAGCTACTTTCTCGCATGAAAAAAACTGAAAACTTAATTTATTAATGCTCTGAGTGTGTGACAAACATAAAAAAGGTGAAGAAATCCACTACATCTACCATGGAGCATTGCGGTTACAAACATCCAATCACAGAGTTGAAATTCGGTCGCGTGCGTAGCTATTTATGAATGGGCAGTGACGTAAACTGCGCAATGCTTTGTGGGATTTACCGACACGGAAGTTTGCAATAACAACAATAAACAAGAAAATTAACAATAACAGTGCAGCGATATTCAGCTCCACATCCCAACAAAATAATCTTTGCAGCAGATACAATTAATGAATATTAAACGTAATACGATACAAGTAATGTTATAGTACTGATTAAAAACAGAGGTTATTCCCTCATCATATATAGCGATTCATCTCTCAATCTTAGATTCCTTTTAGATTTCAGTTTTTCAAGACAAACAGAGGTTTAAACTCCTTTCAAAAGCGGATAATCTTGAAATAAACGTCAGGAATGTGCATTCTTTCACTAGCCACACATCTCCAATCACCGGTGCATGACGTCATCCCATCTGATTACATTTCCGCAGAGCCATCAGCTCCTACCGGGCCAGATTGGTCCGATCCTGGTTCTGAATGGGTCACTGTGATCCAGCACGTCTCTCCAGCTTCCGTTTCGTTATGTTTTATGTCTGATAAAGCCCTCACATTGCCTAAAGCGCCTCTGTGTGCCGCACCATGCTTTGGGATGACGTCATCTGACCCACTTTTTAAGCCCGGTGAACGCAGGGCTCTAGCGTGTTTCTTCGGAAGCACATATACTAAAATTGGAACGATACAGAGAAGATTAGCATGGCCCCTGCGCAAGGATGACACGCAAATTCGTGAAGCGTTCCTCATTTTTCACATTTGAAGTGAAGCAACCAGTTTTTCTTCCCGTTTCTGTGTTTTAAATGAAACAGCGCAGCGTCTAGAGCATAAATGAAGTATTGTTGTTGCAACACGGACTGGTTTTGAGTGAGCACAAGCCGCTATCGGAAATGAGTGTTTACGCAGCTAGTAGCTAGGCACGAACTGCATATGTAAGTTTTGTTCAGTACAGTTCCCAGTAAGAAAGGCTAATGCTCTAAAAGTCCAGTTTGTATAGTTAAGACAGAAAAGCTGAAACAGCGTCAAAGCGAGGAGCTTAGTTTATTTTATCTTTATTACCACAAAACCAAATTAAAGTGTAATTGAAGAAGGTTCCGGTCCTGCTCCGCTGCTACACCGGAAGGCACCGGAAAGTCTTCACGACAGATAATCTGACTTCACGGAAGCAGCAGAAGCCCTGCAGCCGCGATGTGTTCACCTGGCGGGTCTCTGGCATTCACCTGTTTAAAGGGTCACTGGGTTAAAAGCGTTTCTTCTTTTCTTACAGGAAGAATAATAAAAATACATTTTCAGTTCAGTGTAATCTGAATCAATCCTTTTTGTCCATTTAAGAATCCAAAATCAGAAAACCAAAAAACAATTTGTTATTTTGTTATTAATTTACAGATGTAGCAAAAAAAAAAAAATATTTTCAGAGTCTCAATTTTATGCTCAAATTAAAAATAGTCATAGCTTTTCTACACTATCATGGACATAATATACAAATGATTAGTAAGGTGTATGTAAGATAATAGTAGATAATTATGAAAAAGGCCATGTTAGAAACACACACAACTTTATTTTTAACACAACTAAACTCCTTTTAACATGCTTGTTCTGCTCTGTATCGACTCCAGCCCTCACACTTCTGGATTCTTTTTAATGTTGCCTGAAAAACACAAAGCATTAGAAAACAAATGGGCAACATTTGTCAGCACTTTCTAAAAGCTTTTAAATCACAGACACGTCAAAATGAACATACTGTGCTCTAAACTACGTTCACGAGTGTATTCACAGCATAAAGTAAAAATCATCTCTCACGCCTCCGGGAGCTCCACATCAGAAACTGCATCCAGCAAAGAAATGTCCTTCCTTGATTCGCTCAGAGATGCAGGAACCACTTCTCATAATCTCAGAAGACTAAAATACAAAAATGTTTAAGTCAAGCATTCTTGTAATAGCGTTCAAAGTGTATCACTTATGATATTTGAAAAATATATACCTCTTTTCATCAAAATGAAACGTTTTTAGTTTCCGTTTTAATTTCGGTGACAGGGTGCTTCCACAGAAACACGCGGTGTGACTTCACTGTGTCACTGCAGAGGTCGCCATGCAGTCTGATTAGATCAAGACAAGAAAAATATAGTTAGCTGAACAAGGTAGCTGCTACTGCGTTCAAGCTCATACCTCAACAGTTTTGTTAATCCTGCAACAGGCCAATCAATTTGCAGACTAATGACTAGGCTGCTTTAAAGGACCATACAACTCATTTTTAATACCAGAACCTGACCTACCAGAAACTTCCTGGTAGGTCAGGCTGGTGACCGTCACCTCGCTGTTGATCGCCTTGCGTATTTCGTTCTCCAGCCTCTTATCGGCCTTGCCGGTGTACAAAAGGTCTCGCAAGGTCTCACTGTATATTTCGACAAAGCTGATATTTTAAAAAAAAATAAAATAGACAAACAGTCAGGAGGTTGATACACTGAGGCACTGAATTTAGATTTTAAAAGTGAAATTAAGCATTAAACTGATTTCATTACAGGATGTGCAAAAGCCCTCGTTATAAATGCTGCTGCTCCGACTTTACACACGAACCTCCCAGCCTTCTGCTTCCAGTTTGTCTGACGCTCTAAAGATGGACGGCTCGGACAATAACGTCTCAGTCCTCATCCAAGGCCTCCCCTCCACGGTGTACGTCTTCCCACTACCCGTCCAGCCGTAGGCAAAGCAGCAGACGTCGTAGCCGTCCAGAGCTGACTGCACCAGCAGGGAGATCTCCTCGAACACCTGAAACAGAATTTTTAAAAAAGCATGCTGAAGAGTCAAAGTCGATGTTTACGTCTTCTCATATAACTGCCTGTGTAACGGTTTACCTCCTGCTGGGAAGCTCGGGGCCCAAACACACGTCAAAGCTGAAGTTATGATTCTTCTGTGTCTCCAGGTCGACCCGTGTGTGACTAACAGAAAGACAGAGCGTATTTATACTTTGTGATATGTTTAAAAAACTCTGTAAAAGAAGCAAAAAGGTAATTCAACACATTAAGTACGACAGGGAAACTCTGAAAAAAAGGCCTGCTGAAAAGTTTCGTACCTCCTCTGTTTTGGACAGTGTTATTGTCCTGTTATCGCCAGCAGGGAGCTGCTTGCTGAGACGTCCACCCACCAGTGGACGCACTCTGCAGAAGACTCGTATGTTTCCCTGCTTGAGAACAAGGTGATGGACACAATAGAAAGTATATAGTAAGACTATATTAAGTGTATAGCAAAGCCATTTTTAGTGCATACTAAGACGTAAGTGTGTAATAAGGCTATATTAAGTGTATAGTAAGACTGTCGTAAGACTATAGACTTTCTATACACTTTCGTTTTCTGTGTAGTCCTACTATACACTTAAAACTTACAGCTCTTACTCTACGCTTTTTTTCCAGCTTGGTTCTAACATTGCATATGCAAAGTTTTGTGTTATTTGAGTCAAAATTGTAAGAGTAGAGGCAAAAAAAACAGTTTTGGACAAATATCAAGATGGCGAAAGATGTAGGCAGAGTCAAAGAGGTTGGAATAAACCATTGGATGCATATCCACCAAAATAATGCAAGAAAAACAAATTTTGATCATATGACAGTTTACAGTTTAGAAGTTATGGAAAAAAGTAAACATGCTTGTTACAGCGCCACCTTCAGGCCAATCCACATATTTTTTCCTGAGTAGTGGGTGAGATGTTGAACCAATCTGTTAAGTTTTAGTCGCCATAGCTTTTACAATGTTAAAAATGCTTAAACCAAAATTTGCAAAAAATTCAAAATGGTGGACAAGCTACCAGTTGGAAAGGGGTGTGGCCTATATGGATAGATGCATATAGTTCCAAGGAATCAAAGGTAAAAAGAATTTTGATTCTAGGACTTGCAGTTCAAAAGTTATAGGCCTATATAAAAATTTTGAATTTCTTATTACAGCGCCACCTTCAGGCCAATTGGTTTACATTTTGTCACCTGAGTAGCAGTGAAGTTTTTGTAGCTAACTGACATTGCTGTGGGAGATGTAGCCGTGATTTGTGGACAACATCTGCTGTTCCTTTATAATGAGGCAATCTTCAATCAGTACGTTACCATTACCTTCTACACAAAGTGTATATTTAACCATGATCCAGAACTTGTTAGTTCTGTCAGTATNTACGTTACCATTACCTTCTACACAAAGTGTATATTTAACCATGATCCAGAACTTGTTAGTTCTGTCAGTATTGTTGCTGCATCATGATTTTCTGAACTGGACAATTTTATTTCTAGAACATTTAAAAAAAAATCCCTCAAGCCATATTTGTACTTTGGTAAACTAACAGAAATGTTGCCATGACAACAAGACAACTCCTGCCAGGACTTGAACCTGGTACTTCCATGATCAGAATGGATGCGTTACCATGATACACCACAGGAGTTTGGTGTGTGTTGCTGCAGCATCCTACAGGAACATGAAGCTCAGGCTGCTGCTGATGTTAAAGCCTCTGATGCAGCACACCAAGTCAGCCTGGAAGCTGAAATCTGACTTTTACAGGAGCAGGAACGATTCTCTGCAAAACAGCAGCAAGTTCTGGATGACAGGTTACCAGTTTATATAAAACACTAAGTGGGTGTGGCCTATTCTGACATCGTCTATACATAAATGTAGAAATCTGAGAAGAGTTTAGCATCGTTTGGGATGCCAAATAAAATTATATTGCAAAATAACTTTATTAGGTTACTTACAACTCTAAAACAAGGAATTTCAATTTCTGCACAAAAGTATTAGTCATTTTTATCCTGGATGGTTTCACCAGAGCCCCGTTTGCCAGAACATTTCCAGGTGAATCCAGACAGGTTGTTATGGTAACCGTAGCAGCTGGTAGCTTACCTGCTACAGCTCACCTGGTCTGGCAAGCCTGTACTCTGCCTGTTTCCACCTCCCACGGCGAGGACGCGGGGTTGGATTTTGGGAGGCATTAATTTGGACTAATTAACATTACTCACCATCCTGGCTCACAATTCAAATTTTCACCAAAAGATGCCAATTTCAGAATTTTGGTTTATATATATATATTAATGTCATTATTTACTGCCAATTTGTTTCCAAGTCAGTTTGTAAAGTTGTTGAAGTTTTAATTATTTTTAATAGCTGCCAAATTGGGCCACTTCAATTTGTCATCTTTGTCCTAATGGACAAAAATGACAAAAATTGAAGTGGCCCAATTTGGCAGCTTTGGCAATGAGAGAAATGCGTCCATAAGCTGTGAGAAATTTGTCCGGGAGAAAAGCGTCCAGAAATTGGGAGAAAATCATCCATGGAAAAAATCTGTCCAGGAAAAATGTCAAATGCGAGAAGTTCCTCCATAAAATGCAAGAAACGTGTCCACAAATTGCGAGAAATTCATCCATGAGAGAAATGCCAAATGCAAAAAATTGAGCCACGCGAGGAAATTGAGCCACAAAATGTAAGAAATTGAGCCACGCGAGGAAATTGAGCCACAAAATGTAAGAAATTGAGCCATAAAAGAGAAATTGAGCCACAAAATGCGAGAAATTTGTCAAAAATGAAATTTGTCCAAATGTAAATCTATTCTACCCAACGTACACCTGAAGCATAAGAATTAAAAGTTGTCACCATATTGTGGTGAATTGAACAGTAGGGAGTGTGAGTGTGTATGTAGCAGCAACACATGTATCTCAGTAAAACATACAGCATAACATGTAGCATCCACGCTAACATCTCAGCAGTAACAAACCACGCCAACAGCTGCTAAACATGCAGCACCAACAAGCTGGCTAACACGTTAACATGCATGCACAAACATCACTTCAATTCAGCCATTACCAGCTCAAACGGAGTTCTTAATTTGCCAGCAATGCATCTCATTTGCAATATTAAAACCACGTGTAGCTTAGCATGAAGCACAGCAGCAACATAGCACATACACAGCAAAAAGGTTTTTAAAAAAGTTTCCTACCTGTGATGATCTGATGAGTTCCACCTGCTGGTCCTGGTGTGTGTGTGTGTGTGTGTGTGTGTGTGTGTGTGCGTGGGTGAGCGCGTCACAGGAAAAACAAGATAAACACACAAACACACACAGCTAAACATGCTACCACTTACATAGCAACAACTAGCTTAACAATAGCAAGAAAGCCCAACTGACCTGCGCTAACACTAGCAACACTGAACACGTCAACTCCAACAAATAACTGACTAAAACAACAACTACACATGACCAGGACCAACATACATGTTAAAGCTCAGAGCACCAAGCAGCAAAGTGACGTATAGCATGTAGCCTACCTGCTCACACAAGCTAAGTGACTGGAGCGACAAAGCCGTGATTCAAACTGTATTTATGAGGTTGGACCCTACCATGACCTATTGATAAGAACTTTTCACAAAACTGACTTACAAACTATTCATCAACTCTAATAAAAGCAAATCTAAGTAAAAGTAAATAAAACTAATTTGTAAATCTCAAAGGAACTGGATAAATTGTAAATTTATATGACCCAGTTTATTGATCTATGTATCGGCTTGACTCTGTTGGTTTAGTCCATACCGCAGTCAGCAAGGGGCGGGGCCAGTCAGCAAGGGGCGGGGCCAGCAGTAAACCATTCAAGTTGCTGTAAAATCGAAATATCACAAATAAACTTATTTTGATGAAGTTTAACAGTGGAAACAACAAAGACGCAGAGAGAAATTGAGAATTTAGAGTTTTGGTGTTAAAAGTCCAAGTAATTGTTTACATATGATTTATTACGGAAAAGAGAAAAATACTGGTAATAAAACTCGATACTTCCTGTATGTATGCATTCCATAATAAAAGCTCACCAAGGAATGGATTCTGCCGTGAAGCATTATAGCGCTTTTATTATGAAAGGAAAGCAGGAAGTTTTGCGTTTGTGTTGACTGTACCTTGACTACTATATAAATTGCTAGCACAGGTGTTGTGAATGAATTAATTAGGGGCTAAATCGGTATTTATGCTAAAAAGAGAAATTCAGAGTAACAAAACTGAATAAATTATGATGTACTGATGGAATAATCTTGTGAAAATGGACATGAAGAGAAATTTAGCACCAAAACAATGCAGAAATACATGCTGAAATTGCATCAACAGCACACAACATTAATGAACGAACAGAAGAGAGAGCTCTATTAAAATCTGTTCAAATATTATCATATATTTCATCATATCATATATTTCAAATATCATCAAATATTATCAGGGGAAATAAAGGTAAAGGTGT
>VXCM01010083.1:0-26634 GCA_014773175.1 Lucifuga dentata | reverse complement strand
CTCTCTCTCTCTCTCTCTCTCTCTCTCTCTCTCTCTCTCTCTCTCTCTCTCCCTCCCTCTCTCTGATCTCCTTACAATCATGGACTGCATATTGAACACCTCTCCTCTCCTCCACAGGTGGATGCAGGTTGGATTGGGTTCTGGTCAACAGTTGGTGGCTGTGTGTTTGGAGTGGCGATGGCACGGTAAGCTGCTTTCACTTTCATCATTAACCAACTCCAAAATTACACTTTAAAGTTTAAAAGGTGAAATTGCACAACTTCTCGCTCTACAAAGTCACTGCACCTAATTTAGTGTTATAGCTAGTAAGACGTGCACGTCTACATGACTGATGTATGTATGACAGATCGTTCCTGTAATGGACTCGCACATTACGGCTCCCCGCCTCCCCCCAAACAATCTCCATAGGTCTGCTGAGGCATCGAATTAGAGAATAAGCAATTACTGTAAACCCTTATTTACATTCTGAGACCCCATTCGCTTGACATATTTCACACATTTGCCTTGATGTATTGCTGCCCATAAAGCTGGTCAGGTCAGGTTGTACACGCAGCGATCACAACGTGCAAGGAAGTGAAAACTTCCACGTCAGCGGAGGAACCAAAGAAGTACCTTTACATCATTGTACCAAACACTAAAGACATACTTTGGTGATATGTTATATCATTTGTAAAGCAAACATATAATATGCCGTAATTTACTGATGACTACCTTCATAACATTATTTTTCACCAAATTATCAGAGTAACTTTTGAAAAACCGGTAATAAACATTGATTGTTCTGTTAAAAAAAAAAAACAAAAAAAAAAAANAAAAAAAAAAAACAGTAAATGAAACTAGTCAAGAATGTCATTTCCAGGTAAGTTAATAGGTTTAAGATGTGCTATGAATAAAACCAAAGGTGAGAACGAGTCATTGTTTTACAAGTACCAGGTCAAGACAGGAAAGTCACAAGTCCTTCCAAGACCTAAACAAGTCAGAGTGCAGTCATTACCAAATGTAATGCCAGGCTAGTATAGTCACTTTAAGGTCACTAGTATAGTCACTTTAACCATTTTGCGTGTTTGAGCCTGATATATTCAATTTTCATACATGTTACGTTACTGACAATCATTTCCCAAAGGATAAAACCGTATTTCAGCTTTCCTGATATTTTGCAAAATCTCTTAATCTTTCAAAATCAAATATTCAAGTGATACACCCACCTTAAAAATCCATGTTTCTCCTGCTAATAGTTACACAGCCTTATGAAGTCACGGTCGTTTAAGTTTTTCCATAAACACGGTCTTCTTTTGGGACTATATTCCCCGGTGGAGGTATACATTTACTCCATGCTTTTTATTGAGCTTAAACACTAAAATTATGAAACTTCTAAAAAAAAACCTGAATACACGTCTTGTTGGTGATGATGGATTATCTATCCCAAGAATGTTTCAAGTATCAACAAGTTGATTTTAATATTGTACCAGAATGAAACCAATGGAGGTCTGGAAGGTAGGAAAAACATTTTCAATTCACCGTTCCAGTAGTATGCTTTGGGAAATGATTGTCAGTAATGTTACGTGTATAAAAATTAAATATATTAAGGTCAAACATGCAAAATGGGTGTTATGGTCCTTTAAAATGAGTATTTTTGAAGTTCCTGATAAACTTAACAGTTTAATGATTACAGCTATTTGCATAGTAATAGCAATACACAGCACTTGTTTACATCATCATGTCTATGAATGATTCACTTCTCACTGAAATAGCAGGGGGGAAAAATGCCAGTAAAGAACACATCAGCAACAGGATTTCAAGTTAAAGAAGTTCTATCAGCAGAAAGTGTTTTAGGCTGGAGTTTAAGATTCTGGAGTTTAAGGTTGGTGTCTTAGTTTTGAAGAAATAGGCAAAAACACGGACATGTGCCTGAACTTTCAAAGAAAGTAAAATAAAAATAATCCTGTCATGATCCAAATCTGTCTCAAAATCTGATAAAATAGTCCTTGAATTTCATGGAAATCTTACTTTTTTTTTTTTTTTANCTTTTTTTTTTTTTTTAGATATCCTCCTGAAAATAAACAGAAGTGCGGATGTAAATATAACCTCCATGGCAGAGTTAATTAAAGGAGTTCTGGTATAATGCAAAGGAAAGTTGTGAACATTGTGTTAGTGTCCTTTATTAACAATGCACAGAAATTACCTGCGTCCTTGGTTTCTTTTGCTTTCACAGTGTAGACTTGTAACAAGCAACACTGAATTATCTTCACTGTGGATTATAGCTCTTTGCATTTCCTTCTGAACGAAATTATGAATAACTAATACATGCTAATACCATTATATAACAGTAGAAGTTTCCTTCTGCTCTTCTCATTGTCTCAATCCTACCATACTCTTAACCCTCTGAGTCCCAAATCACTTATTCAAGAAAGTTTTTTTAAAAAAAGATTCATTAAAAAAAACAAAAAAAAATCTAAAATAAAATTATTTAAAAAAAAAAAAAGTTGTCAATTTTCTACTTTATTGTAGAGGAGTCTAGAAAAATGAAACAAAGTCTCCAAAAATCAGCAGACAACGGCCCAGATTCATAAAAATGGCACTATGGGTGTAGCATTGCCTTAATGTGCGCCGTGATAATTGAAGCTCATTCATAAAACTTCTGCTACGACAACCAGCGCACTGCTGTCACATGAAGCTGTGAGGTGTGTCAGGTAAAAGCCAATGAAGATCAGCGTGTTAATGAGCTGCTGCATATTTACCAGCCACCATTTATCCTGATTCATTTGGTTTTAAAGGAAACATACATTCTGCTTTAGAGATCCTCGTTTTAAAAGACTGATGCTAAAATAACAGGAAAATGTGCATATGCTGTGTGGATGTGTGTGTGTGTGTATGAGCGTGAGGAGCTCAGACATGCGCAGTGCAGCAGCTGAGGTTATGAATGCAGCAGAGCGCCTGAACGTGAGAGATCAGATCAAAACTCACCATTTAAAAACTGACTGATCAGCTGAGTGAGTTTATCTATCAAAGTTATTGATCACTAACACATGTGAGGCAAATACAGTTTTAAACGTTGCCCATATTTCACACCACCAGAATGAAGCAGGTCAGATGCTACATTCACAGACCTCAGAACTCAGATTTTTCTGACTTCTTACTTGGAAAAATGCGTTGGAACGACACTCCGACTGGGAAACCTGGACAAAATGATCTACCCCGACTTACCGAGTATGATGTCACTCAGCATGGCAGCGCTGTGGAAGCGAGCTTTGTGAATGGAAATTATCAGCTAACAGGTGAAAAAAAAAAAAAAAANAAAAAAAAAAAAAAAAAACGGAAATGATCAGCTAACAGGAGAATAAAGTATTTTTCTTGCGTGATATTGAAATAAAAACGTCAGAATATATCGCCAAGTTAACTTTATATAGTGTATAATAACTGTTTGCCATTGTTACGTAAGTGTAAATAATTTCAGAATATTACTTCTCTGCACAAATGTTTAATACTGTGATTAATATTGTAAAACAACTCAACTGAACAGTCCTGTAGGCTAACTGTACTTTAGTTAGCATTTATTATGAAGTTTAATTAATTTTACAGTATTTATTGGTGTTCAGCTGCTTNCTTTAGTTAGCATTTATTATGAAGTTTAATTAATTTTACAGTATTTATTGGTGTTCAGCTGCTTTTTGATTACATTTGACTGGAACAGTTTGAGGCTGGAAGTTGGAGCTTCCAACTCGGAAAAGCTCGACTTCCGAGGTCTGTGAATGCAGCATTAATTTTACTGTGTGGGTTTGTTTTATGAATAGCTACCATGACATGTAAATAAGGAAATATCTCAGTAACTCCTCTTTAAGGCTAACACTAAAATATGTCGCTAACAGGCGTTTATGAATGAGGAACGTGGTTACACCATGATATTTGTGCTACTATTTATGAGTCTGAGCCCATGTGTCAAAAGTGACTTTAGACTGTAGAGGGTTAATATATGATATAATTCAGCTACAGTGGGTTACCGGGGGGGTGGNTGGGGGTGGGGGGTTGCGCTAATGCAACTGCCACTTCAGCTCCATTGATGGAATATGGAACCACGGCAACCACTGTGGAGTCTGCAAAAGCAAGGGATTCATTCCCGCGCTGATGGATGTGTATTTATCTTAAGCAGGGGCCCAATCAGCACTTCCAGGCAGGGCCAATGTTTTCCTAAAGTTGTAATCAAGGAAATGAGTCCATACCTCCCTCTGTTAATCAGTGAAGCTGTTAGCAGCACGAGCTGAACGCGTATGCAGACAGAGCTGTTGAATTGTTTGTGTTGGTTACACGGGCTGAGTCGGTGGAGGGACTGATTCGTCTTTCTTTGGGACGACAGCTGATAGTTAAATGAAATTCTGCTTTGACGACTGGCAGTGCTATAATTCTCACTATGTACAGCGGCTAAAATGTGCTTGGTTCAGGTTGGGTTTGGAGGGTCTGATCACACCCATGGATTATGTTCAGCGACAGGAAGTGGAAGGAATGGTCGTGCATTTGGATTGACACAGTCCAAGTATGAGTAATATAATAACACAAGTAATAAAAATTGGAATTTTGTCAGCCTCAGCTGTTATTTTAAGGCTTAGTTGTACTTAAAGGACCATACCAGTGATTGTGCATGTTTGAGCATAGAGTATATAGTAACATGTTTCATTACTGACAACGTATTTCATCGTATTTCAGTTTTTCTGTTATTTTTTCAAATCCCCCAGTCTTTCAAAATCAAATGTTCAGGTGATACACACACCTGAAAATTTAGTGTTTCACTTTCTTCACCTATGCACGATTGTAGAAAGCACCATCATTTTAATTTCTCTGTAAAAGCTGTCTTCTCCTGGGACTATATTCCCTGGTGGAGGCATACATCTTCTTCCATGCAGCTCTATGTTGAACCAGTTAAAGTTACTTTGACAAAAAAAAAAAAAAAAAAAAAAACTGAATAGACATGTTTGCTGTGATGGATTACATATCTCAAGTTTGTTTCAAGTCTCTGCAGGTTGATTTCACGTACTGGAATGAACTCAAACCAATGGCAGTCTGGAAGGCAGGAAAACAATTTAAAATTTACTGCCAAAGTAGTATATTTTGGGAAATGGTTGTCAGTAACATGACGTGTGTGGATTGTAAATATTGGGCTCAACCATGTATGATCCTTTAATTAGCTTTAATTGTGTATGTTTGTATGTTTACATGTGACATGATATTTTTAGCATGTTATTGTAACATGCTAAAATGATCATGTTAGCATGCCCTGATAGCGTTAAGCGTGAAGTACAGCTGATGAAATGGGATGGCATGTAGCATTTAACATTTACCAAAGGTTATTTTAGCATTAAGCAGCACAGCCGATGAGGGAGTATGGGCATTATTCTTGAAGTATTGTGCCCATACTCCAGTCATGAGATTGTTGGTGTACCAAAACCTTTAGTATTTGTCTTCTGGGGAACATGAATGGTAAACAATCCAGTGTTTAAGATATTTCACTCAGGAGCAAAGAGTTGAACAGGCAGACCCACTCTAGAAAAAACTCAGGCTGAAACACGTTTATTGGACCGGATTTTGGTAACCTGTCATCCCGATTTTACAGGTTTTTCGTTGTTGGAGGATTCTGAGGAGTTATGAGTGCGCAGCATGATGGCGTCTCCAGGCATGAAGAACTGCCAACTGTCAGACGTAGACTTCTGTCACTTGGGGTCACTTCTTATTGTTGGTTGAGATTTTGATCTCTAAGGAACTAGTTTGCTTGGAAGAGGGCCAGGACCCCCATTTACAGTACTTTGATGCACTCCTAAGTTAAAAGGAACTGAACAAAAGCAAGATTTTAGCCTCGTATCTCACACTTTATTCGGTTCGGTCGAGGGACAACGCAGCCATCCACGGGTTGAGAATATTCTGTAGAACTGTTAAGATCATTTCAAAAACCACAATGTCTCATCAAGCTACGCCATCAGACAATTCCTCCCATTTTGGAGATACAAGACTTTACCCTGACATCTGCCGGTTTGTGAGATTATGTTGAATATAAAATCTGAATCTGCAAAGTAACTTGTTGTCAGAGCTGTCAGATAAATGTACTGTAAAGCAGAGAGCATATTATCTCCCTCTTAAATGAGGAAAAGTAGCTCCTGTAGCTTCAAACCAGCCGAGGTTGCTTTATTAGAAAAGCGACCTCGGCGACCTGCCTGCTGCCTCCTCCTCCTCCTTCATCTTATCTGCAGCACCAGGCTACAATATGGCATCATTAGACACGTTCCCTGGATAGCTGTGTTAATGGACTGAGCAGGGAGCAATGCTTGGCCCTCGCCTCACCCACTAGCAGCCCTTAAGATGTTAATGTCGGGATGTGACTTATTATGTGCCGCTAGCTGTCTCTCTCTCCATCTCGCTAACACAGTATTGCACCAATGCTGAGCGCAGCTTGGCACTGAGAGCAGAAAATGTCCCTTTTTTAATGCTTTTTTGTGCTGCAGGAGTTGCGGCGGCCACATTTTTAAAAAACTCATACCCCTGCAAGGGAAACAAACACCAACCGCGCGCTATATTTTATTGCTCACATTACACCGGNACCCCTGCAAGGGAAACAAACACCAACCGCGCGCTATATTTTATTGCTCACATTACACCGGTGGGTAGTTGAATGACAGGGAGCTTGATGCGGTGGGGTCAATTAGCGGCGGATGCTCGGAGGTGTGGCACCCATCACGGCGGCGTTTGACAAACAGTCTGGCAGCTGTTTAATTGTGTGGCCCATCATCATCTTGGATGAGAGTAGCATGCTGCTGCTGCCTTTTTTCCAGACCGGGGAGGGTGGAAAGGATAACNAAAAAAAAAAAAAAGTGTCCCTCATTATCTTCTTGTAACAACCCCCTCCAGGAAAAGAGCAGAGAAGGGAGGAGGAGGAGGCAGAAAAAAAGAACCAGGTTATTCTCCTCCACATCACAAAGGTCAGAGGCAGACAATGCTTCAGGTTAATGAGATGAGATGGAGCGAGCACAAATGGATTTCAGCCGCAGCCTAATTTGTTTTGCCTGTAAGCAGGGATGATCTGTGATTGCACGCTGGCCATCCTAATACGCCGTCACCATCTATTTGGTTATTCTCAACATGTTCCTCACTAAAAAAATAAAAAAAAAGAAGAAAAAAAACAAACACCGGCCTAAATGGTAATATCATCCCAGATAATATTTCATCATTCCCTGCAGGCAGGAGGAATACAGAAGATGGAATCAGATTCTACACGATTTAAACGATGTTATCTTTATGCCCAATAAATCCTGTTAGAGCGGTGGAAATGATAGGCTTTTAATTCAGACATTACCTCATGAGGTAACACGACCCTCTCTCAGCACTCATCCAGTGCAACGCAGCGCTGAATTCCATTAGCGGAGACAGCAAAATGTTTTTCTTGCTCTTGTTTAAAAAATAATAATTATGATGAGAAGCTATTTATATTGCCAGCAGTCCACTACAAGCTGTGGTTTTTTTTTTTTTTGGTTTTTTTTAAATGCAAAATGTGCTCACTGCGATTAGTTTTAATTCAGGATCTGTCTTGCCCAGCTCGTTTTGTCAATGAGTGGTCAGGCTCTTTATCAGTGGGTTGACTGGCCATCAGAGGAAATAAGCTACTCATGGATTTTCTGCTTAGAGGGATCAGATTGGAATAGATACAGGGGGAGAAGGCTGTGATCTTCCGCCCAAAGAGATGAGGGTTTGGCTGGGTGCAGGCTGAGGATCGCGTCCCTCTCTGGCTGGCTGAAGGCTCGTGAATAAGAGCCAGCCAGCCTGCAGATGGATGAGAAGAGTCTGAGGAGTTTATTGTAGTTGGGGGGAAAGAAACTAGACAAGTAAATGCTGAAGTCTCTCAGAAGACTTCTCTAGTCCAGTCGCTGGATTCTTCCCTTAGGTTTGTTCTCTTAAAGGACCATACTGGAGATTTTTGCATCTTTGAGCTCAATAAATCATTACATCACTGTCAACCATTTTCCAAAAAAATGCTACAGAATCACTGAATACTACAATTGTTTTTCCTACCTTCCAGACTGCCAGTGGTTTCAGTTCATTCCAGTACGCTAATAAAATCAACTTGTAGAGACTTCAAACATGCTTGAGACATGTTATCCATCACAGTGAACAAGAACAATATTAAGATATTTTTTTGCAGAAGTAATTTTATTTCAGCGAGAGAACAGAGAAACAGAAGTTACAACTACTGTCTTTTCTTTTTTGTCTGTCTTTTCTACAATTGTGCATAAGTGTTAAGGCAGAACACTGAATTTTAAGGTAGATGTATCACCTGAACACTTGATTTTGAAAGATTGGGGGATTTGAAAAAATAAGGAAAACTCAAATATTGGTTTATGTTTTTATAAATTGGGCTCAAACATGCACCATCACAGGTATGCTCCTTTAAAATACCCCTGAACACTGTGAGAGGAGTTGAGATTATCTTTCCAAAAGCTGATTTTCCTCTGATCTCTCAGCTTAACGACAGAACATCGCAGCTTATCATCCGTTTCACACATATGGTTTTATTCTTGCATGAAGTTCATTGTCAAACGTCTTTGTCAACAAAACAAAAGTAATTAGTGTCTGTCTCTGCTGCAGCTCTGCACAGCTTCATCTAATACACTCAGAGGACCGCAGGACAGCTAATGAACAATGAGGGATTTAAGAAGGCTGCAAAGACAAACTATTCTCAAGAGAGAGATTTGGGAACAGCCCTCTAGCTTGTCTTTAACAGTATAACACACAAGTCTCCAGTCCTCCTGCTTAGCCGGCGAGACAAATTGAATCAGCTCAGAAAAAGCGTCTGGTCCTGGTAATGACAAGTACAGCTGAGGCACTCAGAAACGAGAGGGAGAAGGAAATGATCTCGCCTGTCGCCAAAACGTGTGTCTCAACTAATAGATTATGACACCAGTCGGAGAGGAAGCAGATCAAGAGAGACCGCAATACCGCTCATTCTGTTGATGAAGGATGGCTCTCGCCGTCGCTGTTCTTACGCGCCGTACCGTCTCCATCCGCTTCCTGTCCAGAATATCTTGCATATATTGTTGTTTGCTTCAGTGTTTCTTTCAAATTGAATTTCTTTGTGCTCCCCTCCAGGTTTGCAGACTCTATCCGGGGAATGCTGAAGCTGATCCTGGTGCTCATGCTGGCCGGAGCCTCCCTGGCCTCTACCTGGTTCACGCTCACCTGCCTGAACACACTCACTCACCTGCCCGCCACTGCAGGTGGGTTCTGAGAAGTATAGAGTCCAGTGTTTCCCACAGGTTGAAAATTTACTTGTGGTGGTGGGCAGACAGACCTCCAAGCTCTCCCCCCCCCCCNAAAAAAAAAAAAAAAAAATTAATTAAATAAAAATTGGATAACTGTGTAATAGAAGATTCCAACAAATGTTTAATGTGGGTATTTGGCTTTAAAAGTGCAAAAAATAAGTTTGAAATCTCCAAATCTTTCAAAATCAAATGATCAGCTGATACACCTTTAAAATCGATGTGTCGCCTGCTAATGCTTCTGCACGATTGTAGAAGGCACACTCATTTTAACAATTTATTGGTAAAAGCTGTCTTTTCCTGGGACTATATTTTCTGGCAGAGAAATACACCGTCTTCCGTGCAGCTCCGTGTTGGATCAGTTTCAAAAAAGTTACTTTAAAAAAAACCAAAAAAAAACCTAATAGACATGTTGTTTGCTATGGATTATTTATTATTTATTTTTCTGGAGCACCAAGCACCAGAGCAAATTCCTCGTATGTGAAAACCTACTTGGCAATAAATCTGATTGTGATTGTGATTGTGATTCTGATTCTGTCAAGCCTGTTTTAAGCCTCTACAAGTTGATTTTAATAGCATACTGGAATGAACTAAAGCTAATGACAGTCTGGAAGGTAGGAAAAACAATTCTAAAATTTACAGCTAAATTAGCATATTTTGGGAAATGGTTGACAGTAACATAACGTGTGTACGGATTGTATATGTTGGGCTCAAACATGTACGATCACCGGTATGGTCCTTTAAGTCCATTAACTTTGTTGCTCACTGCGCTGTTCATATCACCTTGAGCCAAAGTTAATCAGATGGCTTTCCAAATGCAGAAAAATCTTCTATAAATCCATTTGGACAGCCAGCTTTTTTTCCTGTCTGTGTTCCTGCTTGGTGTTTGATACATATTCAGTGGAAGCCGTTCGTTAGGTGATGTCAGTGATAAAGCCAGTGGGGACGTTAGTGGACTTCACTGCACAGCATTTTTTCCTCCTGCATTTTCCAGAGCCAGAGCTACTGATGCTAACCATCATCATTCGTCATCGTTTTATAAGTCCTGGCTCTGCCATGTTTCAGCCCCTCCCTCCTCCTCCTCCTCCTCCTCCTCCTCTACACAGCAGACCTCGCTCATCCACCTGGCACATCAGACAAGGGGAGGCTGTATGATACGGCACAAAAAAAAAAAAAATTCTGCCATAGCCCTTATTATCCTGGTGGGTAGAGGCGGGATGTAAATCTTTGTCTTTGCCTTCGGTTCGATTATGATGAATCTGTATGAATATGAATTAGTGATTAAGAATGTGGCAGAAAGAAACACACAACACACTTCAACGCACCCAATTAACAACTTCTCTTCAACTGATTTTAAAACATATAGCTTATAAAGCTGAGTCAAGTCTCAGTACTGCCACATTCTTTTACTCGCAACGTTAAACATAAATCTTTAAAGGACCATACCACATTTTGCATGTTTGAGCCTAATATATTCAATTTTCATACATGTAACGTTACTGACAATCATTTCCCAAAGCATACTACTGGAACGGTGAATTAAAAATGTTTTTCCTACCTTCCAGACCTCCATTGGTTTCAGTTCATTCTGCTATTAAAATCAACTTGTTGATACTGTAAACGTTCTTGGGATAGGTAATCCATCATCACCAACAAGACGTGTATTCAGGTTTTTTTAGAAGTTATGTAATTTTAGTGTTTAAGCTCAATAAAAAGCGTGGAGTGAATGTATGCCTCCACCGGGGAATATAGTCCCAAAAGAAGACCTGCGTTTATGGAAAAATTTAAAGGACCGTGACTTCATAAGGCTGTGTAACTATTAGCAGGAGAAACATGGATTTTTAAGGTGGGTGTATCACTTGAATATTTGATTTTGAAAGATTAAGAGATTTTGCAAAATATCAGGAAAACTGAAATACAGTTTTATCCTTTGGGAAAAGATTGTCAGTAATGTAACGTATGAAAATTGAATATATTAGGCTCAAACATGCAAAATGGGTGGTATGGTCCTTTAAATATTCTCCCACTGCCTCATGGAAACTGGTGGCAGGTACCCTAATTCAATAACGTGAAAGGTAATATTCAGAGGCTGAAGCCTTTTTTTTTAAAGTGTTTGATATAAGTCCTTCATTACGGTTAAATGATGACGAGCAGGATGGTTGGATGAGCGGCGCCTGGGTTTCCCGTTACGGGGAGGCAGGCTGGCGTTGGCCCTCGGAGGCGCCATGATTAAAGGGACGCACTGGCTAATGGGAAGCTCATTTGGACCAGTCTGCTGTGATAAGGGAGATGGAGGGCGGCGTGACGCTCCAGAGGTGACGGCTTAATCTGCTCACATATCCACTTTAATACACATTCACGCAATTTCCTCTGAGGCGAAGGCGNGACGGCTTAATCTGCTCACATATCCACTTTAATACACATTCACGCAATTTCCTCTGAGGCGAAGGCGCGCTCCGGCCAAAAGACTGAAGAGGAACCCAAACCACTCTGCCAGCCAAACTCAGCGAACACTCCTCTGTTCTGGAGTTTAACCGGCACATCACATGAAGCAGCAATAAGGCTATTTTACACATAACTTTGCAAAAAATATGAATCCAGGGAAACGAAAAGTCTACAAAGCTGACATTTGAATGTGAGCAGCAACATTCTTATCCAGGTTGCTCATACATAAGGAAGTAAGAAAAGCTGTTTTTCTGTCTGGGGTCTCTGCCTTTGTCAACAGAATAAGAAATCTGATTTCATTTTGGAATGAATCTGTTTACTGGTAGATTTGCATTTTAATTCCAGGTGTCCTGGGAACCTAAAAAACAGAAATATAATAGAAGAGAACTCGAGACTGAGCAAAATTGAATTGCTGTCAAACTGCTGTCAAATACGTCTCATGACATGTCAGACGGGGAAGCTTGCAAACTGCAGATTTCACCGTGAGGAAGCAGGATCATCTCATGCCCTGTTAAAAATCCATATAAACTGTAAATATGCTCACATAATCTCACAGCTTCAATGCATAGTTAAAACGCACTATGCAATGCATTTTAAGCATTTAACACGTTAAAATGTGGAGAAAGATAGTCGGCAGTGATCTTGTGAATCTTTCTCAACTACATGTGACTAGAGCGACTAGAAAGGCCCGGTTAGTCCTTTCTGACTCGAGTCATCCTTTGTTTGGTGAGTTTTGGTTGTTTCCTTCTGGTTGGAGATACAAACTTCCTCAGTGTCGAACCAACAGATACAAGGCAGCTTCTAGTTTTATAAATAGCTAACTGCAAGATTTGTATTATATTGTCTGTTTGATGTTAAAGGACCATACCATCCATTTTGCATGTTTGAGCCTAATATATTCAATTTTCATACATGTAACGTTACTGACAATCATTTCCCAAAGCATACTACTGGAACGGTGAATTAAAAATGTTTTTCCTACCTTCCAGACCTCCATTGGTTTCAGTTCATTCTGCTATTAAAATCAACTTGTTGATACTGTAAACGTTCTTGGGATAGGTAATCCATCATCACCAACAAGACGTGTATTCAGGTTTTTTTAGAAGTTATGTAATTTTAGTGTTTAAGCTCAATAAAAAGCGTGGAGTGAATGTATGCCTCCACCGGGGAATATAGTCCCAAAAGAAGACCTGTGTTTATGGAAAAATTTAAAGGACTGTGACTTCATAAGGCTGCATAACTATTAGCAGGAGAAACATGGATTTTTAAGGCGGATATATCACTTGAATATTTGATTTTGAAAGATTAAGAGATTTTACAAAATATCAGGAAAACTGAAATACGGTTTTATCCTTTGGGAAATGATTTGTAATATGCATGAAAATTGAATATATTAGGCTCAAACATGCAAAATGGTTGGTATGGCCTTTTAACTGTTTTGTACTATTTGCTATCTACAAATCAAATTGCCTCAAGAGGACAATGAAGCTGGATTTATTGACTAATAAATAGTGGAATTAGCTGAAATTCTTTTTTCATGGCTTATGAAATGTGGTCTGATCTTGATCTAAGTCATCATAACAGACTCATAATAACAGAAATTAATGACACCAGAACACTTGTACTTTTGGTAAAAACGTGACCTCAGGTAGAATCTCCATTAGCAGCAATAACATCCACTAAATGTTTCCTGTGAAGCAATCAAAGCCAATATAACAGTCATCCTCAAAGTCTGGACTCTGGTCCAGATCCGGACCGGTCACAACTGTCTCCAGACTCTGAGCAAATTATACTTTTCATATTGTTATTATCTGCAAGACATCGCTGCATCACAATGAGTCAAACTTTTCCGCTTTCTCCGCTCCAATCACATTCAGCATCCCGTCATCTCCATGACAACGATGGGTTGACATGGTGTTGGGCTCCGACAGTGCAGCTAGTTTCGTCAGCCCCCCACTCCACACTTTAAATTCCCAGTAAAAATTAGGATCCCAATCCGACCCTGGCTTGACTGACTTTAATAAACAGACCTTTGTCTTATTGAAATTTGTCTTTATGGACCTTTAAGATTTGTATTTGAGAACCCCTGCAATGCTTATTTGGGTGAAAATTAGCTATTTTCCATGCATTCACACATATATTGGTTTGGTTTAATATCTAAGTGAAATATTTCATCATAACATTCAGTGCTAATTGAAGGAAATGGCCTGTGGAGGTGGTGTGTAATGAGACCGCTGCAACATCAATTTGAAAGTGTATCAGTATGGATTCACTTTGGATGTCTCATTACATCATAAAAATATATAATTCCTAGAAAGAGAACCGAACTCCTTTCCATTAGCTCATTGTCATTCCACTTCTTCCCCCTTTTCCTCACAGCCATCCTGTACACTTCCTGCATCCTGGTGGGCATCTTCATCAACAGCAGCGTGCCCATATTCTTTGAGCTCTTCATCGAGACGGTCTACCCTGTCCCTGAAGGCATCACGTGTGGAGTCGTCACCTTCCTGGGTAACCTGGTTACCGGCCTGCTCCTCTTCTTCCTCACCTTCTACTGCACTGGTAAGACGTGAACGCCACACAATAAAATCCCTTCATCCGTACTGGCGTTTTGAAAATGTAAAATCCGACTGAGACAAGCATTTGTGGTAAAGCAGCGTGGGCGGGTTGCCTTTCCACCGCGGCGCTCGGAGAGCACCAGCAAAATATACGACACGATAATGAAAAGTTAAAACCCATAATCAGAGTTTCTCTCACCTTTCAATAATCTCCTCTAAGCCCTGATCATAATGCTGATAAAAGGCAGGCGGCGGGAAGATGAGGTTCCTGGAATCGACGTGTCCGTCATTGAAAAAGAGAGAGAAAAAAAATGCTGTTGTAATTTAGCAGAGATTTATCTTTGGGTTGGCAGCCTGACACAGCTTGATATATTAATTTAGGCCCACAGCAGAGAGGACGTCATGTCATCTCCTCGTCTTCTGCCTCAGCAGCTTCCACAGGAGAAGAGAAAATCAGAAGTAAACCAAACTCAGCCATCCATGGAAAGCATCCGTGTGTGTTTGTGTGTATATTTGTCAGCCTGTGTATTTTTTTGTATGTGTGTGTGTGTATATGTGTTTTCAGACAGGTCCCACTTTTTTCCCCTCCACTATGAACTCTTTCAGCTTTCTGTGTGGTTTTGTTATTCCTTCCTGTACGTTTTCTGCGACATCATAATGCCGATGATGAACACATCTGAGAGCCTGACATATTCCTACCATCCTCTTTGAGTAAATAAGACGTTCTCAGACCTTTATTAATATTCATTTCCTTCTTCCTCCTCCACTGCCATGTCTTTGTAATAGTATCAGGCTGCTGACAGCTTCTGTCTGATTTCTGATCTTGATCCTGCTTTATTGCCGTGCTCGTGCAGCAGTTTGAGCCCAAAATATACAGAACAACCCACAGCAGGGGCAGCCACGGGGCCCAAAGGCCTTTAGGGGCCCTGATGGGTATGACTGCAGTTCTTAAATATTTATGCCACAGACTCACCTGTGGCCTCAGACCCTCACCTGATGAGGTTGTGTTGTTGAATTTTCTTTATCTCTCTGCTTAATAATAGATGAGAGAGTCAAACTAATGACTGCAACAGCCATTTTACATCATTTTCATTTAAATATTCTTAATTTCTCCGAGGGCCTTATGGAACCTTCTCAAATATTACTTGGGTCCTGTTTGAGAATGATTGATCTGAGAGCATTTTCACAAAACATCTTAAAGGACTAGACTAGTGATTTTGCACATTTGAGCCCAATAAATACTACCCACATGCATGTTACTGACAACCATTTTCCAAAACATATGCTCGTATTTTAGTTTTTGTGTCATTTTTCCAAATCAACTAATCCTACAAATTCAAATGTTCAGGTTTTATATCCACCTTAAAATTCAATGTCTCCCTTCTTACACTTTTGCACGATTGTAGAAGGGACAGTCAAATTAATTTCTCAGTAAAAGCCGTCTTCTCCTGGAACTGTTTTCCCTGGAGGAGACATACGTTGTTGTCTGTGCTGCTCTGTGCTGGATCATTAATAAAGCTACTTTGACAAAAATTAGAAGTTGGTTTGCTGTGGATGGGTTAACTATTTAAAGCACGTTTCAAGTCTCTACTAGTTGATTTTAAAACCTACTGGAATGAACTGAAACCAATAACAATCTGGAAGGTAGGAAAAGAATTCTAATATTTACAGCTCCAGTAGCATGTTTTGTAGCGTGTACACAGGTTATATTTATTGGGCTCAAATCCTGCTCAAATCATGCAAATTCACCAGTTTGCTCCTTTAAGGCTCGTGAAGTTCCTTACTGGCTGATTCAGGTGACTGTTATAAATTGTGGGCATCAGTTCTGATTTTTTTTTGGTCTAAAAATAAGTCACACAGCATTTCATCACTTGAAGCAGCTCCTGAGTCCGTGGAAAGTTTGAGAACTCATAACTTACCAAGATCTAATAACATCTAATAATATTTTACCTGAAATTTCCACCCTGAAAGTGGAAATTATTCATTATTCACCAGCTCTGAATTCTGCTCCTGGGGACCCACAGCATGACATGTTTCCATCTCTCCCTAAATCAGGTATGCCTAGCCAGTCAAGATCTGGGAGGCAGCGACTCGTGATGAAGTGAACGCACCTGCTTCAGTTAATCAGGTGTGTGTGGATCAGGGAGAGATGGAACATACGCAGCGCTGTGGGTTCCCATGGGCAGGAGGGAGAGCCACCATCATATGATCCATATCTTTGGAAGGATTAATGATGCTGACCTTTTAAAATGGCGTCTAAAAAAACGAGGGTGTGAAAGTGATCACATTTTGATGAAAGCAGAGCTCGTTAAAGGACCATACTGGTGAGTTTGCATGTTTGAGCCCAATATATACAGAACAACCCGCATACATGTTACGTTACTTACCATAACTGTTTCCCAAAACATACCACTGCAGCAGCAAATATTAGAATTGTTTTTCCTACCTTCCAGACTGCCATTAGATTCAGTTCATTCCAGTACGCTATAAAAATCTACTTGTAGAGACTTGAAACATGCTTCAGACACGTAATCTAAGATGTGTATTAAATTTTTTGTCAAAGTTATTTAATTTAACGATTTCAACACAAAGTTGCACTGAAGACAATGTATGTCTCCGCCAGAAAATATAGTCCCAGGAGAAGACGGCTTTTACTGAGAAATTAAAAAATGACCGTCCCTTCTACATTTAGACATACATGCTAGCAGGCGAAACATTGAATTTTAAGGTGTGTGTGTCACCTGAACATTTGATTTTGAAAGATTAGGAGGTTTGGCAAAATTAAGAGGAAAACTAAAATGTGACTTTATGTTTTGGAAATTGTCAGTAACATAACATGTATGCGGGGAGTATTTATTGAGCTTAAAGGACCATACCACCTATTTTGCATATTTGAGCCTAATATATTCAATTTTCATACATGTTACGTTACTGACAATCATTTCCCAAAGGATAAAACCGTATTTCAGCTTTCCTGATATTTTGCAAAATCTCTTAATCTTTCAAAATCAAATATTCAAGTGATACACCCACCTTAAAAATCCATGTTTCTCCTGCTAATAGTTACACAGCCTTATGAAGTCACGGTCCTTTAAATTTTTCCATAAACGCAGGTCTTCTTTTGGGACTATATTCCCCGGTGGAGGCATACATTCACTCCACGCTTTTTATTGAGCTTAAACACTAAAATTACATAACTTTTAAAAAAAACCTGAATACACGTCTTGTTGGTGATGATGGATTACCTATCCCAAGAACGTTTCAAGTATCAACAAGTTGATTTTAATAGCAGAATGAACTGAAACCAGTGGAGGTCTGGAAGGTAGGAAAAACATTTTTAATTCACTGTTCCTGTAGTGTGCTTTGGGAAGTGATTGTCAGTAACGTTACATGTATGAAAATTTAATCTATTAGGCTCAAACATGCAAAACGGCCGGTGCCATCCTTTAAACCTGTAAAATCACTGGCATTGTCCTTTAAGCTGTGCCCTTGTTTGTGAATTGCTTCAAAGCACACCTGCTGTCTGTAGATTTTACTTCATCTGGTCCATCAACCTGCAGGATGGAGGCTGATACTTACATCGCTGCTTGGTGCTTAGGTTAACGAGCTCATGTCCCAGCAGGATGTTTCCTGGGGGCGGGGCTAACTTAGCTTATATTATGTTATGATTTTTATGTCAACACTTATGCTGTTGGTTTGGTTTTATGTTTTATATTTATTCTGCTTATGCCTGGTATGTTTTGTGCTAACGACTTTGGAACTGCAGAGTCCAACACTAATTTCTCTACGGGACACGTAAAGTATATCTTATCTTATTTATAAGATATACTATAGAACTATATTATCTTTTTTTTTTTTTTTTTAAGNTTTTTTTTTTTTTTTTTAAGACAGCTGGACTGAAGCAGGAGGCAGTGCGGGTGCTGCTCGATATGTTATGGAGTGTGAAGGGAGTTATGATGCAGCTGGAGGAATATGGAGTGAGATAGTTTACTGATTTGCACTGTAAAAAAAAGAAAAGAAGCAAAGATGAAGGCGTGTGGAAATTGCTCGACTGTGATCCTGATCACAAGCAATGCGTTTAGAATTCTGTGAGCCGCTTGTATGTCAGGACGCTGATAAGTCATGTATTTGACAGCAATATCCCGTGTGTGGATAGACACAGAGGTACGGAACGCAGCTTCACACACACACACACACACACACACACACACATATACACATACACACAGANCACACACACACACACACACACACACACACACACACACATATACACATACACACAGAACATCAGGCAGGCCTCATAAAGAATACATGATGTATCCTCTCCTCTACTCTTCTCTCTGTAGTGCTGAATGATAGACTGCTTGTTGTGGTTAAAGGTGTGTGTATGTGAATGTTGTGCATGTCTGCCTTTGTGTAGTTGTGCAAGGCGTGTGTTTGTGTACGTAGTATATGGATGGATGGATGGTGTGGTAGAGGAAGCCGACACCATCTGATGCGGTGAAATGATCTATAACTTCCCTTCCACAGCTGGGGAGAAGATCAAGCCGAGATGATGGAGGTGTTGCTCCTCTATTCTTCANCCCCCCCCCCCCCCCCCCAAGTTCACTAATAGAGTGTGATGCATCAGATCACTCTTATCGGTTAGCTCACGCTGCTGTACGCACTGATGTAAGCTCGCATATAACTTTGTTGAGCACAAATGGCCTAAAAACGGGGGAGACTGTGCGGGTGCCAAGATACTCAAAGTCTGTTTCCTGNACAAATGGCCTAAAAACGGGGGAGACTGTGCGGGTGCCAAGATACTCAAAGTCTGTTTCCTGCCACACATGAACAGGAAACACTGTTTGGGTGTTTGGGTTTATTCAGGAAAATTAGATGTCTGCTAAAACAAGACTTAAAGGACCATACCATCGATTGTGCATGTTTGAGCCCAGTACAAACAATCCACATACAAGTTGCTGACAATATATTGCTTTAGTAGTAAATTTTACAATTGTTTTTCCTACCTTCCACACTGTCATTGGTTTCAGTTCATTCCAGTACAATATTAAAATCAACTTTAGAGACTTGAAACACACTTGAGATAAATAATCCATCACAGAGGACATGATGTATATTAGTTTTTTTTTTGGTCAAAGTAACTTAACTTGATCCAACAAGGAGCTGCATGGAAGATGATGTATTTCTCCGCCAGGAAATATAGTCCCAGGAGACGATGGCTTTTACAGAGGAATTAAAATGACTGTACCTTCTGCAATCTTTCATAAATGTTAGGTGAAACCTTGAATTTTAAGGTGTGTGTATGTCACCTGAACATTTGAAAGCTTAGGGAATTTGAAGAAATAACTTGAAAACTGAAATATGGCTTTAAGTTCTGGTTGTCATTAATGTAACGTGTATGCAGTTACTTTATATTGGGCTCAAACATGCACAACCTTTGGTCCTTTAAGTATTGTGTGGCAGTTCAGAAATCTCACAATTCTGTTGAGATTTTTTGAGACGGTACGGTATACACCAGTCATCCTCAAAGTCTGGACTCCGGCCCGGATCCGGACGAACCACAACTGTCTCCAGACTCTGAGCAAATTATAGTTTTCATATATATTATTTGTATTGTCTGCGAGACATCGCTGCAACACAACGAGTCAAAATTCTCTGCTGCAAAGTGAAACCAAATGTCTGAGTGAGAGTTGCTGCCGCACCCGTAGAGTATCCTGCCTCGCGGACTACTTTTTACCGGCACTATTAGAGAACCGCTCATCCAAACACCTTCACATGTGACACTGCACGTCCTTGCTGAACAATAAACCTGCTGAATTTCAACTTTCTCCGAGTTGGAACTTCCAACTGGGAAACATCCGATTTCCGAGGTCTGTCGAACACAGCATAACTTCAGCCTGGAAGAGGACATGTCTGTCTTAACTCTGTGCACATTGAGGACGACGGTTCGAATGAGCAAAGAATCTCCAAGGATCACAGCTGGAGAATTGCAGACGTTAGACTTTAATTCTAAATGATATTTTAGTTAATATTTTGAATGAAAAATCACGAGGATAAACAGTAAAGACTTTCTTTCACAGCCCGTTTTGCTGTTATTCACCATGGTTTCCTGTATCGGAGGAGGGATCTGTCCTCTGCTGTTTTTGGAGTCACAGTTCATCCTTCCAGTCCTGTGTGGATCGCTGCTCTGTTCTCTCTCCTCCACAGATTTATATGATTATTATGGAAATTCCCTTTCAACATTCTACTGGGCTGTTTCATTACTCTAATTTCCTTTCTGTAGTCTCATAATGGACGTGGCAAGTAATATTCACACTTCATATCTAATAAATTCTACACGGGCCTCGTCTTTTCAGAACATGCTCACCTCCTGCTTTTGAAAATTGCCAATCGTGGCCTCGATGATTTTCATCTATTTCCAGTTTACAGTTCATTTTGGCTTTTCCTTTTGGCTGCCTGCCGTCTGCTTCTGCATTCTGAATTATGCCGTCTTTCCGCTGCGAGCGGAGAGGCATTTATGAATTTGCTTCCATGTCCATTTTAATATCCATGAGAAAACGGTCTTGGTTCAGCGAGTCCTAACTGGACCCTTGACACCATTGTTGTTTTAAAAAAATCCCAGTCTCTGAACTGTCTGACTAACATGAACGGTGTATTTCTGCACTCGTCCCCCCACTTTTTTTTTTTTTTNTTTTTTTTTTTTTTTGTCTTGATTTCAACTGCTGTGTGTGTTTGTGTGATTTAGCACCCAGCCAGAATATAAAGCAGCAAAGAGGTTTTTATGCAGCAAAAGAGCTTCAAAGGTTTCATGAAGGAAGAGGCGAGGAGGAGGAGGAGGAGGAGGAGGAGGAGGAAGGGGGCTGTAAGATGTTCGAACCCCCTGAAATAATTGCACCTGTTCTTTATCCTCGATAGTTTTTTTCTTTCTTTCTGCAAAACTTTGCATGTTTGTCTTTGCTGCCTGACTTCTCTAACCCCCCTGCTGCGTTCTGTCATTCCTGAGAATAAAGACTTTTCTCTTTCTTTTATTTTTTGGGGGGGAGAAGTTTGAGGAAACAGTGACAGGATAAATAAAAGGAGCATCACACAAACACACACACACACACACGACATGCATAAGGCACTTTTGGACTGAAAGTTCTGAGTTAAATTAGGATTTATGTTACCCTGAACTCAGTAGGAATGTGTTTTCCTTCCTCGCATTCCCAGTGTGTGCTTTGAAGAACCATATCGGCCATTTTGCATGTTTGAGCCTAATCTAGCTACGAAGGCAGAAATGTCTGTCTGTGGTACCACCATCTCTAGAACCCAGAACCGTATGAATTTGAAATTCAGCAGGTTTATTGCTCAAGACCCAAGGACGTGCAGTGTTGCATGTGAAGTTGTTTGGATGAGCGGTTCTTGAATTGAGCTGTGCTGGTAAAAAGTAGTCCACGTGGCAGGATNAGTTGTTTGGATGAGCGGTTCTTGAATTGAGCTGTGCTGGTAAAAAGTAGTCCACGTGGCAGGATACACTCTGGTCCAGTGGCACAGTCTCAACACGACCCCATACAGCAAACACAGCTAGCTCAGAGGATGTGCAGAACTAAATTATGGCAGGCTACAGCGCGCACCATAAAGTCTGGCACATTCTAAACAGGCATGTTTTGAATGGACACTGCACTAGATTATTCAATTTTCATACATGTAACATTACTGACAATCATTTCTCAAAGCATACTACTGGAACAGTGAATTAAAAATGTTTTTCCTACCTTCCAGACCTCCATTGGTTTCAGTTCATTCTGCTATTAAAATCAACTTGTTGATACTTGAAATGTTCTTGGGATAGGTAATCCATCATCACCAACAAGACGTGTATTCAGGTTTTTTTTTTAGAAGTTATGTAATTTTAGTGTTTAAGCTCAATAAAAAGCGTGGAGTGATCTGAAAATGCTTCCTGTTGTCAGTTCTTCGCTACAGCACTTGAATGCACCACTAGGAATCATCAAGTGCTGTAACTCAACTCGGCGTAAATATCGTCACATGCATGAGGAAGAGGAAGTCGCGTGGTCTCCCTGCATGATGGATGATCTTGCTCTTCAAAGCAGACTGGCTTCTGCTTCTCGAGGCGTGACCTCAGCCTTCTCAAACAGAGGGCGCCGCCATTAACGAGAAACTGAGCCGCATNCTCGAGGCGTGACCTCAGCCTTCTCAAACAGAGGGCGCCGCCATTAACGAGAAACTGAGCCGCATTAATTACAGCGCCGCACCGACCTCAATTAAGACTGATTAAGGCCATAAGAAGTCTGTCCCCGCACGTCTCCGTCTTCATCTGCAGCCCCGACCTGCTGACTGGACAGCTGCACTAATCGGCCGTTAGTATGATGAAACGCCCTCTGAATACGGGTTTTACCGTCATACTGTCAGACGTCACGCTGATCAATCGAAGAGACGAAACTCAACATGCCGAGTTCAGTCCTTCTACTTCCCCTATCCTTATCGTTTGCCAATTGTCCTTTCCTGCTTAAAATGCTGGTCAAATTGTTTAATAATAATAATACTAATAATGACAAGTATAAGTGCAGACAGGATTTTAAAGGATCATACCGGTGATTGTACATGTCTGAACCCAATATATGCAATCTGTACACACACTACGTTACTGACAACCATTTCCCAAAATATACTACTTTAGCGGTACATTTTAGATTGTTTTTCCTACCTTCCAGACTGCCATTGTTTCAGTTCATTCCAGTTTGCTATAAAAATCAACTTGTAGACACTTGAAATGTGCTGAGATAAATAATCCATCAAAGTGAGTGTTATGTCCATTAAGTTTTTTTTTTTGTTTGTNTTTTTTTTTTTTTTTTTTTTTTGTCGAAGTAACTTTATTTAACTGGTCCAAAAAGGAGGCTGCATGGAAGACAATGTATGCCTCCTCCAGGGAATATAGTCCCAGGAGAAGACGACTTTTACCAAGAAATTAAAACGATTGTGCCTTCTACAATCGTGCATAAGTGTTAAAAGGCGAAACACTGAATTTTAAGGTGTGTCTGTGTCACCTGAACATTTGATTTTGAAAGATTAGGGTGTTTGAAAAAAACAACAACAAAAAAAAAAACAGGAAAACTAAAATACGGTTTTTTGTTTCCAAAAATGGCTGTCAGTATTGTAACATGTATGCAAAATCACTGGAGTGGTCCTTTAATCTGTATCTCACTGATTGAATTCCTGCAGTTACACAGCTCCAGCATTAATATTCATTTAAAGCTGTTGGTTCAAACGTGCTCGTGCACGCACACAGATAGCATGTCTGACTTTAAATGCATGAGTGTGTGTGTATGTGCACACGTGACGGAGATGGGTGGAGAAGACGGCGAGTCAGATAAACACAACTTCATTAACCTGCCTCCAACGCCAGGTCTCCTGTTGTCCAGCTCACACACTCCTGATTAATGAGGCTGCTTTCGGAGTCCTGACACCACCCTGCGATCGTCCGCACCACCCTCCCTCTCAAACCCTTCCTCCGCCTCCATACACTCTTCCTGCTCCTCTTTTAAATTAAGCCCACATTCGTCTGTTTGTCCACAGAGGCAGGCAGGGACCAAAGTCATAATTTACTGCGAATAGACGAGGCCGCGCCGTCGACACCATCTCCCTGCGCATCCATCAGGTGCTCCGTGCAGGTCGCAGGAAGTGATCGACGGCGTTATGAGAAGCTGGACTTCATGGTCGCACTGGTCCGCCGTGGATTCAGACACACTGTGCTGAGTTTAGTTGTGCGTTACGGCCTGATTTCTCTTTATTTATATGGCTCGTTATCGGAACCCAAGCAGGTGCCTGACGCTGGAGATTCTGCTTAAAGAACCATACCGGTGATTTCTTCTTGCATGTTTAAGCCAATATACATTATTTCAAACATACTGAGTTACTGCAGTCATTTTCCAAAACAGCCATACTGTACTTTTCATTACTGTACTTTTTATAGGTAAGTAACTTTATTAATCCCCGTGGGGAAATTGGTTTGTCACCTGTACATAAAAGACCATACGCATCAAAACACATTCAGTTGCACACTCAAGAAGGACATAAAAAAAAAACATTTAGCAAACCTTAAAAATGCGACAATCAGGAGAAATGGTACAAATACAGAAATACTGCTTATATTCTATAAAAACTACCAATATGAAAAATCGATACAAACTTCTCAAACTCAAACTTCTTCCCTGTAGCGTACATTTTGTTTTGTGTAACTCCTTGTTGAACCCGTGTTGAAATGCTAAAATTACATTACTCTGACAAAAAAATTAAGACATTTTGTTGACTTTTCACTTATATCAAGTGCATTTCAAGTCTCTACAAGTTTATTTTTATAGCATAATGGAATGAACTGAAACCAATAGCAGTCTGGAAGGTAGGAAAAATAATGCTAATATTTACTACTGCTCTGGCACTGTTTAAAAAAAATTAGCAGTCATGTAACACAGTGAGGTTGTATTTATTGGGCTCAAACATGCAAAAACCACCAGTATGGTCCTTTAATGTCTCAGGCCGAACAACACCTTTCCCACGTGGTGCGTAGGCAGCGAGATGGCTACTTCATGCATGCCAAAAGAGCTCTATTAATTTGGGTTTCGCCCAGACTGGATGCTGGACGACAAGTAGCGAGCGTGCGTTGCCGAGGATGAACGAGAAAAAAGAGCTTATTTTGTCTCTGACAAGTTAAGATGCCGACGGTTCCATGCCACCACTCGCTTTTTCCATTTGCCCTCCAGATGCAGGATTACCACAGACAGCTGGAACACCTTTCCTGTGTTTAATGGCGCTTGAACAGAAGAAATAGAAGCGCTCATTCTGCAGCACGTTTAGGCTCACGAGGAGGTCAATGATAATAGGGAACGCTCCCAATACCCTTGATTAGTTCAGAATCAGGAATGCAGATGGTTCTTGATGTCAATAATTCCTATTGATTAGCCATTAGTCCCATGTGATGCTCATACATTATTCAGTAGCTACTTCATGCTAACTCTCATTAACTTTCTAAATGTGTGTACTCAGTGTTTCATATTTCCTCATTAATGAACACGTGCTGTACTCGTTCCCTAACCAGGTTCACCTCGGTATCTAAAGGCTTCTGTAGATTCAGGCTGTGAAGGACATTTTACAGTTATGAGAGAATTGCAATGAAATCTTTGGACGGAAGTTCTAGATCACAGTCCTTCAAACGCTCTTCCAACCAAATACAAAATTCTGACGGTGTCGCCAAAACCTCGCTACGCGGCTGCTGCTGCGACCCCTGTCTGTAAACCGTTGCAGATGGATGACGAGTCGATGACGCGTTTCTGCCTTTTCTTTCGCTACGATTCACCAGGGCTTTCATCGCGCAATCTGCCACACATCAAACATGATATCTTCCAGTATGACAGATATGAGATTTTATTATACAGCATGAAACTCTCTGCAACAGCAAATATGTTCACCCACTGGCGTTAGTGTGACCTGCTGAAGTGCTCTGTGCATGACACTAAACCATCAACCTGCTTACTCAGTGTACAGAACTCTGGATACAAGCTGCAGCAAACAGCTTAAAGGACTATACTGGTGATTCAGCACATTTAAGCAGAATAAATGCAATGACCAGAATAAATTGACGACCATTTTCCAAAACATAAAACTCTATTTTAGTTTGTGTTATGTCACCAAATCCCCTAATCCAGGGATACTCAAAAATCTTAAAGGTTCATAAAGAAAAATTTCAATAAGATGAAGGTCCGTTTATTAAAGTCAGTCAAGCCAGGGTCAGATTGAGGTCCTAATTTTTAACCGACAATTTAAGGTGTTAAGGTGTCAAGAGGAGGGGTGCTCATGAAACTAGCTGCACTGTCAACTCTCAGGCAGACATTCAGTTTCACTTTGCAGTGGAGAAAACGTAGAATTGTGACTCGTGTCAGAGCAATGCCCCTCAGATAATACAAATAATACATATGAAAAGTATAATTTGCTCAGAGTCTGGAGGCAGTTGTGGTTCGGTCTGGATCTGGACTTTGAGGATGACTGCCCTAATCTTTCAAAATCAAATGTTCAGGTCTAAAAGTTCAAGGTTTTACAGCTAACACGTATGTCTGAATGTAGAATGCATGGTCGTTTTAATTTCTCGGTAAAAGCTTCTTCTCCTGGGAAGACGGCTGTTTCTAGGTCACTGTGTTTTCTAGGTCATGAATTAAGTGAAATGATGCCTGAGTGTACTGTACTGTGTTTTTGTATTATATCGCAACTTACTGTATGTTCTTAAAGGACCATACCACCCATTTTGCATGTTTGAGCCTAATATATTCCATTTTCATACACGTAAC
>VXCM01010082.1:0-25331 GCA_014773175.1 Lucifuga dentata | reverse complement strand
TTTCCTGCTGCTCTTTGGTGCTGAAACAGCCTCCAGGATGCTTGAGAGATGGGACACAGCATTCAATCCCAAGGTTATTAAAGAGGCTAAACATCAGACTCAGTCAATCGAGCTGCGCCGACTTCTGAAAGCTGCTGAGAAACTTGCAGAGAACGATAATGACACTAGTAAGCTATATGACATTCTTCATTTGTATTCTTAATGTTTAGTGCTGTATCCTTTGTGCAGTCCAACTACTAATGACTTATTNTTCTTCATTTGTATTCTTAATGTTTAGTGCTGTATCCTTTGTGCAGTCCAACTACTAATGACTTATTGTTTCTCTGTTTTCGTCTTGATAGACTGGGATAGTGACATGGCTTTTCTGCTGCTCCTTCTTCATCTCTTACCACCCACAGCTGGACGGAAGAGGATCAAAATAAGTCCAACTGATGCAGTGGACAAAATGGTGCACTTTCACAAGGTATGTATGTGTCACCTTTTAAAATCCCACAAGCCAGTTAGTAGTTATACCAACTCAGTGTATAACAATGGGGAGATACGTGTTGGTTTTTTCCATATAGATTTAAAAAAAACATACTCTAGGTAAAGTCAACATTCTTGTGAAGCAGAGGCAGTTGACAGGTCAAACTGGAAGATCTGTTAAACCACACGAAGCTGAAAATACTTCGTACAGTATGGATAAGAATCTGAACTATAAATTAGGTGTTCATGTTATTGCTTTGTTTTTTAGTCATGCTGCAGCATCGATGAACACCTGGAAGGAAGGGAGGATAAACAACCGTACATTCTTGCTGTGGCCAAATCCAGAGCAGAATCGACGCTTTCTACATCGTCATTGACAAACAGCTCATCCCCTGCCAAGCCACCAGCTCATTGGGTGCTTTTGATGAACTGTTTAAATCACACTACGTGTTCAACCTGTCCTATGATGAGTCCTTGGTCCAGCTCTACACTTTCGTGCAGACAGCTGTCTACAACATCGATGTTACATCAACAGATGAGTCTCCAAGAGTTCGTGAGTTTCGGGCAAAACTCTTCAACTAGTGTAAAAGATGTTTAAGTGTCTCCTTTGTCAGGCTGTTCATGTGGCCTGCCAGTCTTTGATAACTCATTTAAGAATTGATCACAGTTTCTATCCTAGCACCAGGTTTAAGTTGGTTNTTTGATAACTCATTTAAGAATTGATCACAGTTTCTATCCTAGCACCAGGTTTAAGTTGGTTCGTATACAAGAACGTTGTAGGCACCAGTTTTCAACATATTCAGGTTTCAAAAAACATTTAACCATTGTTAATCAGTGGGACAGAGTACAGAGCAGGACTAATCATTTGCAGTGAGATTGAGTTTGAAATGCCTGTATTTTGCAGAATAAAAAAGATACTTGTAGTCGACAGTGTTATCTACTTTCTGGTGGACAAGCTTGTGGTTGACTATTTCAGTGAGCATTTTCATGCCTATCAGGTATTTGAAAGCGATGAGGAAGATATTGTCAAAGCAGACAGTCTTTTCATTTATAAGCCCTTTGACTTACAAAGTGCTTATGGTCGAAATGAGAGCCTATATATTGTGCCTTTATTTTCTTTGTAAAAGTGCTTGTAAGTTGTGCCAAAACTCAATCCNAGAGCCTATATATTGTGCCTTTATTTTCTTTGTAAAAGTGCTTGTAAGTTGTGCCAAAACTCAATCCCTGGTACTTGGAAATTTTTTTTTATTTTTTTTTTAAATAAAAGGTTCAGTTATAGTTTGTTGTGATGATTTATTTTACTTCACTGAGTCTGGGTCAATTTATATATGCTTACAATACAGATAGTAAAGTGATTGACATGATGGTGTTTATACCAGTTTTCAGTAGCCTTTCAGGTGACTGACATGGTTGGAGTGTATAGTGCATAAATTATTATTGTAAGGATTACAAAAATACCCTTTCAGGGTTCAAACAATGTGAGAGTCAGAATAACACTTTTTAGTGTTAAATAATACACTAATATGTGTNTCAGGGTTCAAACAATGTGAGAGTCAGAATAACACTTTTTAGTGTTAAATAATACACTAATATGTGTAATAAAACAATATTTAGAATGTTAGAAATTAACACTGCTAGTGAAAGGAAATAACACTGTTGAGTGTGAAATAATACACTATTGTGTCATAAAACAACACCCAGAATGTTGAAAGTTAACACTCGTAGTGAAAGGAAATAACACAATTTAGTGTTAAAAAATACACTTTCATGTGTCATGAAACAACACTGAGTGTCAGAAATTCAACACTGTAAAAGAGTTAAAATATTAACACTATCCAAAGTGTAATTTTAACTTGGACCTGGTGAGAATTATAAAAACTCGGTGATAGTGTTAAATTTAATACTGTGAGTTAAATTAACATCGAGGATTTTGCTGTGTAGCATAATATAAAAAAACAACAGCACTACTAAATATTTATGTTTGCATGCAGTGTGTGTGTGACCATATGGTCACTGTGTCTATCGATGTCCTTTAACTTTGTGGGGGCGGAGGGAGGCATCAGGAGAACGAGGCACCTGCTTTCCAAGTCTTCGCTAACTTCAAGGGGGGCAACAACAAAAAAACGCAGTATCTGCATTTGTTAGCAGACTGTTGCCAAAGTACAGATCACATAAGTGTTGCCAGGTTTTACAACCATCTGCAGGTGTTCCAGCAAAGTTATTTTGGTGACAGTGATACCATCAGTAATGGCCGCCTGAACATTTTCATGCATGCTGTTTGGCCTGACCCCTTCCTCCACCATGAAATCCCAGCTCCTCACATGAGGGACGTCTTTCACGGCCTCATGGGTGGAAACCGCTTGTATGGCGATGCACATTGTGTCAAAATTCTGTGGAACAGAAAAAATATGTATATGTTAATTGAAATAACATAATTACAGGATAACAATAACAAAACAGGAAAAAGATTGTAATTTATCATGCAGGCAGCATGGGATGATGGGATATATCACATGATCATGCTATCATTATGTACATTACAAATAACTAATTGATTTATCACATTCTGGCCTGTATTTAACAACAACTGTACTTCACTCAAAACCTCTTCACATCAATAAAAATATCATCAAGATTATACTTTATTTTAGAAAAAAAGTGACATTATAACACATAATGCCACAATCCCATTAACGTTTCATTAGTAGAAGAAAAGGAGCGATTCCAGATCCGGGTCAGATGAGGGGAGCACAGCCCAGCCAGCAGATATGAAGTTTAAGGTAAGAATGAGTTTCCTAATTGTGTATGAAAGATGGTGATTATCAACTGGCTTTGCTTATAAGTGGACAGTTGAGTTTATGCTAACCGACTTCAGATACTAGATATTACTAGGCTCAGCACTGGATCTCATACATACTAATTGTCACTTTGCTAATTGTATTAGCTTCAGGGAAGTAGCTAGCATATGACAGAAGCTAGCTCAACACTTTTTTTTTTTGCCTCAATACTTTATAAATATGTTGAGTTAAGTAAATGTGACGTCACACTGAATATGCAGAATCTCACACTGTTTTGAATTTACTATACTCATTTAATTTAATCATCGTTTTACATTCACTTTTGTTTTGTAGCTAGCCACAAAATGTGCACAACTGCTAATGGCAATGGCCAATGGCAACGGCTAATGCTAATCCTTAAGTCAACTTGCTAATGTTTGTGTTAATGAGTATAACTCGGACACTGGCCATTTTTTTCTGATGTATACATCATTTTGTGGTTATTTATGACTATCCAACACTACTATGTTACTATGTGTGGTATCTATTCCTACTTGTAAATGTGTACTGGTATGTTAGCTGACATCTTATTAGTTTATATACCAATACCCTTCTATCATTTACTAATTTCCGACTGAAAATTTCTAACACGTTAATAATAAAACCTACGAACATTGCTAACATAATTCAAAAAGATTATGAGACTAACACAAGCTAAAAGTAGTAGTTTCGATAGGCGGTGGCTAAGATTTTTCGCTAAGATTCTTAGCTAAGATTTTTTTTTAAGCATCTGCGTTGGTGTGAATATGACTTTAAAATGTGGTTAGATCATAAATATTACTTGTAACAGTTAAACACTCTGTTTTTGTTTTTAACACAATTTAAATAGATTTTACTTTCTAATGTGGATATTATTTTTTGTTAAATCCCTAAACACATTAATAACCTACCTTCCAACAGTTGCCATTTTCCAAAAATGATAGCTGTCAAATCAAATCGTCATGGCAACGGTAGTTTCATAGCTAGCGCTGGTCAAGTTTCCTGCCGGACAGCACTCCCCCAGGTCACAACTCCAGCCCTCACTGAAAGTCACTGATAAATAGAAGTCAGTGGTGCCTCAGCAGGTCCTTTAACAGTTTCATTTTGTGACTTAAAGCAGCTTTAAAGTAACTTAAGCCCTATGTCACAAATGAAGACTGTCCCTGTAATCCCATTTTTGCTGCTAATGTTAATGTGGATAAGATATAAGATCAACCTTTATTTATCCTTAAGGAATAAACAGTAAGATGCATTGAGAAGTGATGGTGAAGCTGCATTTAATAACATCATGTACTTGGTTAGTTAAATCTGCAAAAGACTGGTGATCTGTCCAGGGTGTACCCTGCATCTCGCCCTATGACCGCTGGGATAGGCTCCAGCGTGACCCTCCCGTGACCCTCAACAGGACAAATGGGTACAGAAAATGGATGGATGGTTAGTTAAGTTACATTTAGATAGTTAAGGTTACTTAAATTAGTGAATTTAANGAAAATGGATGGATGGTTAGTTAAGTTACATTTAGATAGTTAAGGTTACTTAAATTAGTGAATTTAATAAGCACTTCAGTACTTCATGGTTCTTTAAACTGGATGGAACACAAATGCTGTAATAAGGCTGTGTTATTAATGCTACTTTATCAGATTTAACTTATTCGTCATAAACATTGGTCCACATCAAGTCCGTTGGATAAGATATAAGATCAACCTTTATTTATCCTTAAGGAATAAACAGTAAGATGCATTGAGAAGTGATGGTGATTTAATAATATCATGTACTTGGTTAGTTAAATCTGCGAAAGACTGGTGATCTGTCCAGGGTGTACNGTGGATAAGATATAAGATCAACCTTTATTTATCCTTAAGGAATAAACAGTAAGATGCATTGAGAAGTAATGGTGAAGCTGCATTTAATAATATCATGTACTTGGTTAGTTAAATCTGCGAAAGACTGGTGATCTGTCCAGGGTGTACNCATTTAATAATATCATGTACTTGGTTAGTTAAATCTGCGAAAGACTGGTGATCTGTCCAGGGTGTACCCTGCATCTTGCCCTATGACCGCTGGGATAGGCTCCAGCATGACCCTCCCGTGACCCTCAACAGGACAAACGGGTACAGAAAATGGATGGATGGTTAGTTAAGTTATGTTTAGATAGTTAAGGTTACTTAAATTAGTGAATTTAACAAGCACTTCAGTACTTCATGGTTCATTAAACTGGATGGAACACAAATGCTGTAGTAAGGCTGTAAGTGTTATTAATGCTACTTTATCAGATTTAACTTATTCGTCATAAACATTGGTCCACATCAAGTCCGNAGTGTTATTAATGCTACTTTATCAGATTTAACTTATTCGTCATAAACATTGGTCCACATCAAGTCCGGTGTCAAGCTACAGAATTGTAAAGAATATTAAGCAACTAATTCATCAGTGAATTACTGCATGTACATGTGTATATGTCTATATATATATATATACACACACATACATACTGTATACACTCACACACACACAAAACATCGGAAACATCCGAGCAATTAAATAAGTTTGTAAATGTTGTAAACATAAGTTTGTAAAACCTTTTTCATGAATGTTGTAATTTAGTGTGAGTTTATTTGTTGCAGCATTTTGAGTTCTGTTTGAATGTGTTCTCATTTATTTTTGTGTGTAACGTCAGGTAGTGTCTTTCCTTTTAGTGATCTCCTGCTTCATTTTGCTTCATATCATTTGTAATTTTGCCTCTTGGTGTTAAAACTTTAATAAAAGCACCTTGTTCAGTGAGCATTCCTGTCCTAACCCTAACCCTAACCCTAACCCTAACCCTATGCATCACGCTGCTCGCCACAATAGAATAATATAATTAGCCATATAAACATTCATGAAACTACATTTTAGTATTTTCACACAGTGAATAAAATGTCATGTAACAAAATTAATTTATTTTATGTTTGAATTTCCCATTGCAAGTGAACGCCACATCAACCAAAATTAATGCAGTCTGGCGCTGCATCACCAATCTGTCAACAATTTAGAGGATTTAAAAAAACAACTTAGTTATATACAGTCACTTAAATCAGAGTTAGATGAATATTTCAGTAATATGTTTACATCAGCAGGATACAGTAGACACTAAAAATATATTTAGGCCTAATNATATTTCAGTAATATGTTTACATCAGCAGGATACAGTAGACACTAAAAATATATTTAGGCCTAATTTGTAAGATTTATGTATTTTCATTGCATATAAAATGTCCATTCATGTAGATTGTGTTCTTTTTATAGAAACGAGTCAGTAAACTGCCATGTAATAAACTTACATCAATCCAACATAAATTAAACAAGTAATAACTGGATTTATGCAATTATTTCTAATAAATATAATGTCTTGTAAATACATAAATCAGTTTTTATGACGACAGAAATTCCTGAGCCAGTGGCTCTACAAATATCACTATGACAACACTACAATATCAGTACGATATCACTGCTAATGTCAGTACGNTGGCTCTACAAATATCACTATGACAACACTACAATATCAGTACGATATCACTGCTAATGTCAGTACGATATTACTACCAATAGCTTGTTTACAATCATGTGGTTTTTTGACGTCATTATGCGGAAGTGGTGGGCAACGGTTGGTGGGCAGCAATGGAGAGTAAACGGTAGTTGGAATATCGCAGTTTTACAGCCAAATATAAAAGACACATATATTAAAAAATATCTTTGTGTGACGGCAGAGAGCCGTGCTGCATGGCCAAAACAGATTTCGACATTGTCACTGCTGCACAACTGCTGTTTACATCAGATCGGATGGAGCTGCCGCCACGACCAGTGTTCCGGATTAACTGGTGTTCCAGATTAACTGGTGATATTCGCTTGTCAGAGCCAGATGTTTTGTAGGCGTGGCCTGTGAGGATCCATTTCAAGTAACAAGGAAGAAAAAAATAAGCTGCCATCGTCATGTGACTGATTATATTCACGTTGTTTTTTAATGTCTCAAACAGAAGCAAAACAGTTCAGAGCCGCTGCAACATGCAGTCATGCCACTAAGTTTCATTTAAATGTTGGATAATTCTTTTATCGAATCCCCCCCTCCCCCAAAAAATAGGGGGTGCACCACGCTCATGAAAATACGTCACAAGAAATATATATATTTACTTAGTGTTTGTACTTAATTGGAAGCGTCTCAGATTTGTGATAATAGAAATAACTCAATGTTACTTGCTCCTTGCATCATCCCAACTCTGAACTAAAATTTACTAAATATGCACGTGCGTGCACACAGACACATGCACACACTGAAAATACATATTGACCTATATGTGCTAAACAGTATCAATTGGGAAGCTGGTAAGATGCTGTCAAATAACAGAAACAAAATATTAATGGTAAGAATTTGGTATATTATTAGACACATTGACCTATTGGCTTGTGTAATATCAGCTTTTTGCCCTTCTTATGCACTTATTATTTCAGTAGAAACCATGAATAGTTAAAACTTAACAAAAGTTGACAAATTAAAAGAGCTTTAATATCATATACACAGCACTCATACGTTCAGTTCTACTTATTTAGCTGGGAATATGTTTTATAGCTAGGGGGTTCTGTAGAATCTTCCACAGCTGTACTAGTATTGATGGCAGCCTGTGAGGAGAAGGAGGAGGCTCATCTAANGTAGAATCTTCCACAGCTGTACTAGTATTGATGGCAGCCTGTGAGGAGAAGGAGGAGGCTCATCTAAGTCAAGCATGTAGAACATCAGAGAGGAGTCAGAGGATGCAACATCAGGGAGGGATGCCTCTTGAAACGACTCTTAGGATGGACTTCAGGACTCAAACTCTTACGTGAGAGTGGGAGGAGGATTCACCACATCCAAAAAAAAAGAAAGAAAGAGGAATTAACAGGATACATACAAACAGGATACAGACAGCAGCAAATGATAATAAAATTTAAAACAAAACAAAAAAAAAAAAGTGGTGTGTGGTCAGGGCCAGCAAGGCCTTCTCTATTGGCCTAGAGATTGTCAGAATCATCAGATTATGTTTTTATAATTTAATATATATTTTTATTAATGCTATCTGTATTTTACAAAATTTGTTCCCATCAGTTTTATTATTTCATTCCTACGGTACTCTCTCCCTCAGTTGCGCTGCTTCCAGTGCAGCTCATATAAATTAAAGATTTTATCCAATCAGATTTTCCTCCTGTGCTGTCTCCGGGTAAAAAAAATCTAGCCTGAGGCCTNAGCTCATATAAATTAGAGCTTTTATCCAATCAGATTTTCCTCCTGTGCTGTCTCCGGGTAAAAAAAAATGTAGCCTGAGGCCTTCAGAATCTCCAGTGAATCCCTTCTGCTATTCAAGCAAATGGGACGATGTTGTTGATTGTCATATTCTTTAACCAATCAGATTTCAAGTTTGCCATGTTGGGCGTATTCTTTTATGTCAGGGCCTTCTAGCTAGCCTTGGTCTACGTTATCAGAGTACAACATTATGCTAACAGCTAAACACCGCCTGCCAGAAATTCANAGCCTTGGTCTACGTTATCAGAGTACAACATTATGCTAACAGCTAAACACCGCCTGCCAGAAATTCATCAGAAGAAGAAGAGAGCCGGTTAGCTTAGGTAACTCAAGTAAACCTAGCTAGCATGTAATGGAGCATTAATTAGTGTGATTGCAGTGATGCAATCACACTCATTGTCTTGTTATTATTATTATTATTTCTTATTATTGTTCTTCTTATTCTTCTTGATGTTTTTTTTTTGCTCATCCATACCGCAAAATACTATTCATGCTACACATACCATTCATACATCAATGNTTTTTTTTTTGCTCATCCATACCGCAAAATACTATTCATGCTACACATACCATTCATACATCAATGCATTGTGTGCGTAATTTTATGCTGCATCCTGCTTTTTCATATTTGCATAATTTTACATAGTTAAATAGCTATTCCAAAATAACTGTTTTTTAAAAAATGACTTTTGTCCTGTATCTCCTCCTACATACTTTAACATACCAAGACAAGTCATGTCAATACATGCAGAATTTTTTGTAGAAGTGTGCTGTCTCTTGTGTTTTTGATATCTGCAATACCTTATGAATTATTATTTTTTTTAAATGCCATAGACAACCATTGTGTTTATATCTCAAAAACTACAAAAGTTACAAATTTCATTCAACTTCTAAAATGTGTCATATTGGTCACTGATTAACCCTCTATTGCATGAATTATTACTTAAACATGATAAAAAATGTTTTAATGTTTTTTTTTTATTACTTAAAATTGGTTAAATAATGGAAATATTTGACTTTTTTTATTTTTTAAAGGGAGGGTAGTTGGTAAATTGTTGCCATATGGCAACAATGCACAATAGTGAAAAGTACAATAAAACCCAAATTTTCTCTAAAACCAACCTTTTAAAACAAGACTAAACAAATCATACTTAATGAAATGTATAAACCAATGCTTACACAGTTAAATTAATATGATTTCAATTGTTATTTGGAATGTATGGTAGTAATAACATCATAATAAGCTATATACACCTGTAATAAGACACAGGAACTTAATTTTCTTGATCAAAAACAAATTTATTTTCTATTTAATTTCATTTAATCATTCTTATTCAATGTAATTCATTTCATTTAGTCAATATCAACATGTTTTTCAAACAAATTCGCAGTACATTCTTCATTCTGTTCCAGTTTCACCCCTTGTGAAAGTCAAAGAAGCAGTTCCTCTCAGGTGAAGCAGAGGAACACGGTTCACTTGGAGCACCTGCTCCTCACATGCCTTTGCATCCTGGCATTTTACATCTCCCCTTCTCATTTGCTTGCAAGAGCCAGTGGTCTGTGTTGTCCCTTCTCACTGAATCAGGTGGCACAAAGCTTTTGGACCCTATTTCTTTTTCCCCAGGACAACAACTTGTGAAGGTCTCCCCTTTCCTTTGTTGGACACCTTGTTGTCCATGCATAAGCAGGAGGCCACTTGGATTTTGAAGTCCAACAGTGAAAGTTGGGCATTCTCTGGCAGTCCCACATTCTCTGGGATGTGGGACTGGCAGTCTTCAGTAGAGGAGCCATGCCTGTACCAGGGTCAGGTCCAACATGTGGAAGACAATGCGATGGTACCATTTCTTGGACCTGATCTTGATGCGGTAGAGGGATATCAAAGAATCCAGAAGATCCACTGCCCCCATGCTCTTATTGTACACTGACCCAATGTTGGGGCGTGTTGGGGCTGTTTCTTTTTTTTGTCCCACTTTTGCACTTCTGTGGTGGGGTTTGCTGCAACAAATGTGCTCAGGAGGGTCACGGGACAGTTGTCAAACCACTTGACAGCCCATAGATAATAGAATAGAATAGAATAGAATAGAATAGAATAGACTAGACTTTATTGTCCCCATAGGGAAATTTGTTCTGGACTCCAAGTTACCACACAAGCATCCACAACACATATCACAACACAATCCATTAATAACACATAACATATTTCACAATTGGCACCATCATCAAATTTACACATTAAAATCTAAACATATTGCAGACCCCATGACCTTGACAAGTGACCTCAAAGTCACACCATCGTGAGTGGTCATCTTCTCTTGGTGTGCTTCCCATCCTTTTTCTTTCATGGCACCATTGTCCATAAATGTGCAGTCTGTAAGACGGTTCTGTCTCACAGTTCCAACGCTATGGATCTTCTCCTTCTCCAGGAAACCTGCAGGTCCACACTGCAGAACCAGTTGTCAAAGAACAGTTTGTGCAAAAGGTTGGTAGGGATAGCTGAGGCCAACTGTAGCACAATGTTTCCACTAGCACCAATGTCAGGGAATCCAGGTTGGGGTTGAATAGACCCTGTGTACATGTCAAATTTATATACAATGCCATGTTAGTCTACTAGGATGAAAATCTTGTAGCCCTAGCGCTTTGGCTTCATAGGTATGTACTGCTAGTTGGCTTCTCCCCTTGAAGGGCACCATCTGCTCATCCACACAGAGCATTTCATCCATAGGGATGCTGCTGAAGCTGTCATTGAGGAAGTTGAGGAGAGGTCTCCCCTTGAACAACTTGTCTCCCCCTTGTTGTTGTTGTCGTCAGCAAAGTGGAGATGTCTTTTGATGTTTTCCCATCGATTCACAGTCATGGTGTTTGCGACAATTGACACCCTTGTTTGGGGGTTCCAGTATAACCTGGTGTTTGGCAAGCCATGGATAGACAGAAGCACACTCCAATGAAGTGCTCCATTTCTGCTACAGTAACATTGAGGGGTCTAGTGACGTCGCACCGTAAAGCATACAGATTAGTTTGCCTGACGACTTCTTCAATTACTTCTCTTTGGAAAAGCTGATGAAAGTAATTTACTGGTTCTAATACTTCAGTTGACCCTGGGAAAGAACCTTTCCATTGTGGCACTGGTGGAATTGTTATTTTTGTCTGCCACTTCAGGATTTTCACCTTATGGAACTCTGATAAGTCATCCNTGGTGGAATTGTTATTTTTGTCTGCCACTTCAGGATTTTCACCTTATGGAACTCTGATAAGTCATCCCTCACTGGTCCACCTGGTGAAATTCAGGTAAGGACTCACAATGTAAATAACAATGACAGAAAGCCGCTATTTATGAAACATTTATTTTTTGTCTTTGTAGATCCAACTCCTCACACACNATGACAGAAAGCCGCTATTTATGAAACATTTATTTTTTGTCTTTGTAGATCCAACTCCTCACACACAGAAACTCACTCCCTCACACACACACACACACCTCTAACATTTTAAAGTGCAGTGTGTTCTTCTGGAGCTTTTTGCTGCCTTCTATCTATTCTAAAGTGACATGACCTCATTTACTGTTAGTGAGGAAAAACTTTGTGAACTCTTTGGAATCACTCAGATTTCTGCTTTAATGACTCATCAAATGTGATCTGATCTTCATCCAAGTTATAACAGCAAACAAACACAATCCATCTAAGTTAACGACGCACTCGTGTACTTTTCATATCTTTATTGACATATTTGCTCATTGTCAGTCCAAACTGGTAAGTTGAGCACCTACTCTTTTGGTTTTCATGTCAAAAATGCCCTTTTCGGCCAGGTAAAACATACATTTTTTTAAAAAAGATTTTTTTAGTGTGTTACTAGCGTTTGACTTACTTAATTATGTATCTTGTATAAAAAGCTTTAGGATAAGATAACATAAGATCTAAGGGGTAAACTGGTTTGGGCAGCAGCAGAAAAGTGGAAGAAATCAAGCAGGAGCAGGAAAAAAAAATACAATTTACAATCATAGAAGACAAATTCAGGGCTGTTTACACTATACAGGCAGTCCTTGGGTTAAGAATGAGTTCCGTGCCCGTGGCTGTTCGTAAGTCGAATTTATTCGTAAGTCGAAACCGTTACGTAAGTTAGGTATCTAGCGTATATATTTAAATATTTTTCAGTATTTGTGGATGTTAAATTTTCCAGAATACNGTTAGGTATCTAGCGTATATATTTAAATATTTTTCAGTATTTGTGGATGTTAAATTTTCCAGAATACCCTCAACATTTTTCCAAAAATGAAGTCTAAAGCCTTAGTATCTCCTGCTGCTCTTGATATGTCATTTCTAAGCTGTGACTGCTGATTAAATCTTTAGTCTCTAAACTCCACACCTGAGGGTCTCCTCCTTAGTGTGGATTGATGTGACATTTTAGAATTCTGTGGAAATCTTTGACCCCATTAAATGGTTTCTCTCTGGTGTTTCACGTGAATCTTCAGATTTTATTTTCTTTAAAGATCTTTACCGACATAATTAATGAGTGGATGACTTCTCTCCTGTGTGGATTCTCATGTGTCTCTTCAGAGATCCATTTACTGTAAATTTTTTCCCACAGACTGAACAAATAAATAGCTTTTCTCCTGTGTGGATTCTCGTGTGTCTTCAGATCTCCATTTTCTGTAAATTTTTTCCCACAGACTGAACAAATAAATAGCTTTTCTCCTGTGTGGATTCTCATGTGTCTCTTCAGAGATCCATTTACTGTAAATTTTTTCCCACAGACTGAACAAATAAATAGCTTTTCTCCTGTGTGGATTCTCATGTGTGTCTTCAGATCTCCATTTTCTGTAAATTTTTTCCCACAGACTGAACAAATAAATAGCTTTTCTCCTGTGTGGATTCTCATGTGTCTCTTCAGATGCCCATTTTGTATAAATCTGTTCCCACAAACTGAACAACTAAACAGCTTCTCTCCTGTGTGGATTCTCATGTGTAGCTTCAGAGATTCATTTATTGTAAATTTTTTCCCACAAACTGAACAACTAAACANATTCTCATGTGTAGCTTCAGAGATTCATTTATTGTAAATTTTTTCCCACAAACTGAACAACTAAACAGCTTCTCTCCTGTGTGGGTTCTCATGTGTGTCTTCAGATGTCCATTTTGTATAAATTTTTTTCCACAAACTGAACAAACAAATAGCTTCTCTCCTGTGTGGATTCTCATGTGTGTCTTCAGATTTCCATTTTGTATAAATTTTTTCCCACAAACTGAACAACTAAACAGCTTCTCTCCTGTGTGGATTCTCATGTGTATCTTCAGAGATCCATTTACTGTAAATTTGTTCCCACAAACTGAACAACTAAATGGCTTCTCTCCTGTGTGGGTTGTGTGTCTCACCATGTCCTTCCTTCTAAATTGTTTATTACAAATGGAACAGCTGAAAGGCTTTGATCCTGAATTACATTTCATGTGATCATCGAACTTTTCATTGTGAGTGTAACTTTTACCACAAACTGAGCAACTAAACGGCTTACTTCCTGTGTGGGTTTTCATATGTCTGCTCAGATCTCCCTTGTTCTTAAATGCTGCACCACACTCAGAGCAGCTCAAACTTTTCTTGCTAGTTTTACATCTCATATCACTGTCATGCATGTCATGATTTTTTGGAGTGTTTAAGCTTGAATGAGGTTCTCTGGTCTCTTTCAAATCATCCTCACTGTCTCCAGATTCAGAAGAGTCTGAGGTCTTGTCATTACACGCTGGCTGTAAATAACTATCTGGATCTAAGTTCCTGGATGGTCCTGGTCCTCCACAGTCCTCTACATGAGCTCCTGTTTCAGTCTGTTCAGTTGAGCTGCTTGCTAGATTCTCTGCCTCTCTGTTCTCCTCACTTTGGCTTTGATGAAGCTGTGAGGACTGAACTTTGTCTTCATCATCTTCACTCCTCACAGGGACAAGAGTGAAAGGGAACTCGGTGACATCAGCCTCCTCCAGATCTTGAAGCTGCTCTCCGTCCTGTCTGGTCCCACATTCCTCCTTGATGTGCAGGAGCTCTGATTCCTCCTGGTTCATGCTGAGGCTCCACACCTGCTGAATCTCTGCAGAGAAAACACAAACACACCACAGCATGTTAGAGTTCAACTGAAGCTGTTCATNTGCTGAATCTCTGCAGAGAAAACACAAACACACCACAGCATGTTAGAGTTCAACTGAAGCTGTTCATCCTGACACAAAACGTTTATCAATAGTTTAAAGGTCTGATGGTTGCTATAGTGTCACCTTTAGAAAAACTGTTCAATACAGTTTTCAATGAGAATGGCCTGTTCTTCAAAGCTGGTGTATTTTCATTCACAGAAGGCAACTTCCAAAATAAAAAACATCTAAAAATCCAGAACTGGAGAGGCAGATTTAAGAAAATTGAAGTTTATACCAAATCATGTCCAAAATACTTCTTGCCGTTTAAATGTCACTCATATTATAATTCTGAACCTTTGGTCCAAAAGCACCATTTATTGTTATTTATTTAGTTCTCTCAACTGCAGAGAGAGAATCCAGCCAATATTAGAGCTAGGCTTTTATTAGAGACAGGCCTTTATTTCTCATTTTAAGCTGTGTTTCCCTGAGAGCCTAACACAAGAGGTCTCGGCTAGCCTCACACTAAGGTGGTTCAGTCCAGCCCACATCACCCAATAATGCAGAATTCTAATCTGTTCGACATAGGCCAGGTCGAAGAATATTTGTCTCTNCACATCACCCAATAATGCAGAATTCTAATCTGTTCGACATAGGCCAGGTCGAAGAATATTTGTCTCTCTCTGTCTTCATCCTAAAGCCTCCCCTATTTCCCACACAGTTACATTTAACGTGGCCCGCCCTTTAATATAACCTGTATGAACTTTACTTAATGACAGCTATTCTTCTTATATTGCAACAGTTGCTATAGTTGTGAGAATAAATATGAAGCAATAAGGACACTTTTACTGCTAAGGAAATGTTTTTACATCAGTTGATTCCAAGTTAACCTGTAAGAGAAATACATTGTTGAATCTGACCTAGGCACGCCCTTCCTGTTACTTTTACATCATTGAGGAGAAGCTGTTAAAACCTTTAAAAGCCCTTCTTATAATAAACTGAAAAATTCTGAAACAATTACTTTAACTACAGTTTTTATAATCTTTATTTAACAATTGCAAAACTGTACAGCAATCAATGAATAATGTGGACGTAATAATATAAAACTTGAAAAACTCTGACCATAATCCTCACCTTGCACTTAATTATGTCACTAGCAGAAAAAATCACAAAGTCGGCCTATGGCTCAAAAAGAATAAAAAGTGAAATGGATAAAAGTAAAATCATAAAAATAGAAAAATAAAAAAAAATAGAAAAATTCTCAGCCCAGAACATCAAGAATAATCGAGGTGTGTCCTTAACTTTTCTCCTTGATCCTTTACACAGCTCTCATCTTCAACTGAGCTTTGACGAATCTTCATCATCATCATTCAGACAGAGAGAGATGTCCTCAACTTCTCTGCTGAGTTGTTTGTCAAATCTTCTATTTTAGTCATTCAGACAGAGAATTTTCTGATTTGCCCTGGTTGGAAGCCTAAGCTCATCCTCTCCTTCGTTGCTTTGTGTCCATCAGTAGTTCAGTCAAGCTTTGACAGAATCCCCGTCTGTGGGATCTGCCCTGAAACTCAACAGTCTGACTTATGTTATACTGTTTCCTAAGATCATAACTTAAATAATGATCTAAGAACCACCCAAAATACCTCATCACTTATTTATCATTTACTGACTGAACAGAATTTACAGTGCTGTGAAAAAGTATTTACCCCCTTACAAATTTCTTGTTTTTGCTTTTTTTGTCACACTTACATGTTTGAGATCATCAAACAAATTTTAATATCAGACAAAGATAACCTGAGTAAATACAAAATGCAGTTTTTAAATGATGATTTCATTTATTAAGGGAAAAAAAGCTATCCAAACCAACCTGGCCCTATGTGAAAAAGTAATTGCCCCCTAAACCTAATAACTGGTTGTGCCACCCTTGGCGGCAACAACTGCAATCAAGCATTTGCGATAACTGGCAATGAGTCTTTCACATCGCTGTGGTGTAATTTTGGCCCACTCTTCTTTGCAGAATTGTTTTAATTCAGCCACATTGGAGGGTTTGCGAGCATGAACGGCCTGTTTAAGGTCATGCCACAGCATCTCAATCGGATTTAAGTCCAGACTTTGACTAGGCCACTCCAAAACCTTCATTTTGTTTTTGTTGAGCCATTCAGAGGTGGACTTGCTGGTGTGCTTCGGATCATTGTCCTGCTGCATAACCCAAGTGCGCTTGAGCTTAAGGTCACCAACTGATGGCCGGACATTCTCCTTCAGGATTTTCTGGTAGAAAATGGTTCATGGTTCCATCAATTACGGCAAGTCGTCCAGGTCCAGAAGCAGCTAAGCAGCCCCAGACCATCACACTACCACCACCATGTTTGACTGTCGGTATGATGTTCTTTTTCTGAAATGCTGTGTTAGTTTTACGCCAGATGTAACGGGATGCACACCTTCCAAAAAGTTCCACTTTTGTCTCGTCAGTCCACAAAATATTTTCCCAAAAGGCTTGGGGATCAACAAGATGTTTTTTGGCAAATGTGAGACGGGCCTTTGTGTTCTTCTTGGTCAGCAGTGGTTTTTGCCTTGGAACTCTCCCATGGATACCATTTTTGCCCAGTCTCTTTCTTATTGTGGAATCATGAACACTGACCTTAACTGAGGCAAGTGAGGCCTGCAGTGCTTTAGATGTTGTTCTGGGTTCTTTTGTGACCTCCTGGATGAGTCGTTGATGCGCTCTTGGAGTAATTTTGGTAGGCCGGCCACTCCTGGGAAGGTTCACCACTGTTCCATGTTTTCTCCATTTGTGGATAATGGCTCTCACTGTGGTTCGCTGGAGTCCCAAAGCCTTAGAAATGGCTTTGTAACCCTTTCCAGACTGATAGATGTCAATGACTTCATTTCTCATCTGTTCTTGAATTTCTTCAGATCGGGGCATGACGTGTTGCTTTTTGAGATCTTTTAGCCTACTTCATGTTGTCAGACAGGTTCTATTTAAGTGATTTCTTGATTCTACAGGTCTGGCAGTAATCAGGCCTGGGCGTGGCTAGTGAAATTGAACTCAGCTTTCCAAAAAATGTGGTTAATCACAGTTAATTCATCATTTAACAAGGGGGGGCAATTACTTTTTCACATAGGGCCAGGTTGGTTTGGATAGCTTTTTTCCCTTAATAAATGAAATCATCATTTAAAAACTGCATTTTGTATTTACTCAGGTTATCTTTGTCTGATATTAAAATTTGTTTGATGATCTGAAACATGTAAGTGTGACAAAAAAAGCAAAAATAGAAGAAATCTGTAAGGGGGCAAATACTTTTTCACAGCACTGTATCTGCAAATGTACTGTAGGACTTGCTTTGTTCTAGTTACTGACTGGAAGAGAAACATCTGCAGAAAGGTTGGACTTTACTGACCTTCTGCTGTCGTTACCTTGTCAGGTCATCTCTGATCCCCAAAGTCACTTCACCTTCACCATTCTGCTCACAGCCTCTGTTTTTCTTCTAACTTAGGATGATGGAACAGATGCTGCTGCTGTGCTATTCCAGAACTTCCTGCTTTTACACAGAGACCGCAAAACTGCAGCTCTTCATAACAGTTACTCAGACTAAATATTAAAGGACTTTTAACACATATATTGGTCAGATACATCAGCTCTCCATTCTCTTCCACATGGAAGAGAATGGAGATGGAGATTTGCTTTGGAGACCATGTATTTTTTTCTTTTTTTTTTTTGACAGCTGTATGTATACACAGTCTTTTATTATGGACAGGCCTTTATTTCTAATTTTATATATAACTTTGTGCTTCTCACCAAACTTTTCCTCTGCTGTGTCATAGTTTGTGTCCTTCAGTTTTCTATTAAAATCCGGGGAATGATGTGGTAAAAATCCGTTAAATCAGCACTCCCTGCAACAGTTGCTAAGGGACGCGTGGTGAGATGTCAAACCGAAACGAGAGCCTCATACCTGGTTTGCAGTGTGTCCCACCACTGATAGATGCACCATAACTACAATTAAGAAAAGAAACAAAAAACAGTGCCGCTATGGAGAAACACTTAACAGTGTGATCATTCCTCTAGTCAGCTTTATAAAGGTTCGCTTTCATCCACATTTCCTGGTTGGTGTGTTGCAGCGGAGCGTCACTCACTCCTCGCCGGGGAGGAGCTCCATGTTCACGCCTTTGTTTCAGGTTGAGTCTGGCTGTTCTTTCTGGCTGAAAGGATAACGGCTAGAGACGGTTTTAAAGCGATTTGGTACNTTGAGTCTGGCTGTTCTTTCTGGCTGAAAGGATAACGGCTAGAGACGGTTTTAAAGCGATTTGGTACTTAAAAGTAGATACTGTCATCTGGTTATGGAGCCCAGAAGGGCTCAAGGAGAAAAAAAAAAGTCATTCAAACAATTCAGTCAGTCATTCAAATGACTTCCCCCCGTCCCCTGCTTTAGCCCTCCCAGGCTCTGTAGTTAATAGCGTTAGCAGTAGCAGCAGAGCAGCAGCAGCAGCAGAAGAAGAAGAAGAAGAAGACACTAATATTTGCCTAGACCAGCAACATACAGACACCAAACCAGGCCTTTATTTGAGACCGGCCACTATTTCATTCTTCTGACTTTGCCTCCTGACTATAATTAGAGACGAACCATTATTTGGATGCCAGCTTTTAATAGAGAATTTACTGTTTTAATAAATGTTTTTTAAACCTGACTGAGGCTCCCTGATCTCCTTCTTCATCCTCACTGTCCTCAGAAGCCTTGTCATTACTAGAGGTCATAAATGACTACCTGGATATGTGTTCCTGGCTGGTTCTGGTCCTCCACAGTCCTCTCCATCAGATTCTCTTTCAGTTTGTTCAGTGGAGCTGCTGCTTACAGACTCTGACTCTTTTCTCACTTCACTTTGGTTTTGAAGCTGTGAGAACTGAACTTTCTCTTCATCTTCTTCACTCTTCACAGGGACAAGAGTGAATGAGAACTTGATGACATCAGCCTCCTCCAGATGATGAAGCTGCTCTCCCTCCTGACTGATCAGGAGTTCCTCCTCTTCCTCCTTTTTAATGTGTGAAGGTTCAGGCTCCTCCTGGTCCAGACTGGACTTCCTCTCTTGCTGCACCAACAGCTGCTGGATGTCTGCAGAGAAAACAGAAACACACATTATGGAGAAAATAGGATCTAATTTTTGCCCACGCTTGTAAAGGTGTAATGTGAGAAACGTCACACTTCAGTTTGGTACCATGTTATGGGGCGACACTTTTCTTTACAATGGTACAGTGCCGTGAAAAAGGATTTGCCCCCTTCCTGATTTCTTCTATTTTTGCATATGTCACACTTAATTGTGTCAGATCTTCAAACCAAATTTAACAGAAGACAAAGACAGCCTGCATAAACACAAAATACAGTGTTTAAATGATCATTTCATTTATTGAAGGAAAAAAGCTCTCCAACACCTGTATCACCATGTGAAAAAATAATAACCCCTTAGTTACTGTTGACATTTATTATATTATTATTATAATATTTATTGAAATTTATTAGCAGCTTTTAGGTTATATTTTTACCCTGCAGTATTCTGTTTTGTGATTGGTCAACCTCACTTCAGCTTACTGCCTCTAGTGGCCTGATCAGTGTATTACCGGCTCCTGCAGCAGCAGTGTGTGTGTATGTGTCGTGCCTCACCGCTCCGTTGTTGTGTGTGCTAAATTAGTGTGTCCATTTGATTAATAATTTTGCTTAGTCACTTCTCTTAATATATAAGATAATTGGTTATTTGTGTTCTTTATAACAGTTTTTATTGATAAGTTAAAAAGCATTAGCTATAAGGACTGCCTGGTCAGACGTGTATAAATGCAGCAAATCCAGCATAACAGTGTATTAGTGTTTCTAATAAGTCTCAGTTTAGCCGCATATTAATAAGTTGTGTTTTGGATTTAATATTAGTCATATATGGGCTGAACTGAATAGTTTAGAAGTTAAATCCAAGTTAATTATGTATGATTAGGGCCATTGTGATGTTGGAGCGCCCACTAGTGGGTAATAATTGACATGACTTTAATTTATGCCCTGTTATGTGAATTGTCTTTTTTTTATGCTTTGTTGCGCACACACACACACACACACACACACACACACGTATAAATACCTATTTGTTATTCAATAAAAGAGTTTAAAGGACATCTTCAGTCGACTCATCTCTTACCGGATGCTCGTAGTGGCTGTAAACCTCATGAACACAAACCTTTAATTCCTCCACAACAATTAAACAATCAACCAAGTCACCAGATTTAATTGTTAATCAATTCAACTAGACTACACACATCCAGGTTTGCTTGCTGCAGCCTGTTGAATCTAAACATTTAATAGAAGCTTTGCAGAAAGTGAAGCAGCTAAAAGGTCTCAACAAGCTCCACACGATGCCCAGATCAAAACAAACTCCAGAAGAAATGAGAAAAAGTTATTGAAATATATGAGCTGGAAAGGGTTCCAACTCATTTCTGAGGCTCTGGGACTCCAGAAAACCACAGTGAGATTTATTATCTCCACACGGAGAAAACGTGGAACAGCCGTGAATCTTCCCAGGAGTGGCCTGCCTACCAAAATGTCTCCAAGAGCCAATCAAAGACTCATCTAGGAAGTCAGAAAAGAACCCAGAGAACATCTAAGGAGCTGCAGGCCTCGCTGACACAGATAAAGTCAGCATTCATGATTCCACCATCAGAAAGAGATGAGACTAAAATGAATCCATGGAGAGCTGCGAGGTGAAAACCACAGCTAACCAAGAGGATCGTAAAGCCTTGACCAAAAAACACCTGATGACCCTCAGGACTTTTGGAAAATTGTTCTGTGGACTGATGAGTAGAAAGTGGAACTTTTATGAAGACAAGGACACTTGTTACATCTGGTGTAAAGCTAACACAGCATTCCACAATAAGATCGTCATAGCAACAGTCAGACATGGAGGTGGTAGTGTGATGGTGGGGAGTTGCTTTGCTGCTTCAGGGCCTGGAGGACTCGCCATAAATAATGGAACCATGAATTCTGCTCTCTACCAGAAAATCCTGAAGGAGAATATCCAATCATCAGTCCCTGATCTGAAACTCAAGCAGCAAGACAACGATCCAACGCACAAAAAACAGCAAGTCCACCTCTGAATGGCTAAATAAAAAACTAAATTAAGCTTTTGGAGCAGCCAAGTCAAAGTCCTGACTTGAACCCTATTGAGACGCTGTGTCAGGATCTTAAACGTCCATTTATGTTGGAAAACCGATCATGTGGCTGAATTCAAGCAATTCTGCAAATAAGAGAGGAACAAAATTCCTCCCCATGATGTAAAAGACTTAAATCCATTTATCAGAAGAGTTTGTTGCTGTTACTGCAGCTAAATGTGGAACAACCAGTTATTAAGTTTAGGGGGTTATTACTTTTTCACGTGGTGATACAGGTGTTGGAGAGATTTTATCCTTCAATAAATGAAATGATCATTTGAAAACTGTATTTTGTGTTTACTCAGGCTGTCTGATATTAAATTTTGGTTGTAGATCTCAGACAATTAGATGTGTCAAATATGCAAAAATAGAAGAAATCAGGTGCCTTTTTCACAGTACTGTTTATACACTCATGCACAAAAGAAATGCAGCATTGTCACATAATGGTGCATCGTGGTTCATTGATGCTTATTGTTAATTCCATGTCAGATCTACTTTGTAGAAATGTTTTTAGCACAGGGGTGTTAAATTTTGGTCAATACTCCGTCGTATAGTGCTCAGCACCCACACAAAACAACAAATGACAGTGGGTGATGGCTTGGAAGGATGGGCAGGGTGGGAATAAATATTGCTCATGATAAATGACTTGTGTCATTCAAGACTAAAACTTCAAGACTTTTGTAAGTTTTCTTATACAGCTTCTTCAAGTACCCCTTATTATAAATAATAAGTGATTTAGCATGGGAAACTAGTTTGAAGGTGATGATAAAACACAGAAAGTGAACTAACCTGCTCTGTGTAACCGAACTTCAGGGAGTAAAGTAGCTCTTAGCTGTCTGATGAATCTTTGTTTCTCCTGTTGTGAACGATCTAATTTCTCCTCGTACTCTGCAATTCTTCTTTCACACAGTTCACGAATCTCTTCAAATTTCGCAGTTGATCTGTGATTCATCAGCTCTCTCAGGTTTTGGCATTTAGACATTTTGACACCACTGAAACTTTTTCCTAAAAACAGACTCCGTCATAAACTCTCTATCGGCCCTCTGACTAGCACCGTGATGCTGCTAGCTAGCATGCTAAGCTAACTTCAGTAGCCTGCTATTGAGAGATGAGTCATGGAGTTAATATTCGAGCAGCGCCGTCTAATCAGAAAGATGTTTCCATACATACAGATGATGGAACGTTTCTTTTCTCCTGAATGTAGAGAAGAACTAAACTCAACAGTGACGTTAAGCTGCAGCCAGACTGCTACACACAGCTACGAGATTTGGACGCGGAAGTATCGCGAGATTTGTTTTTTTCCCCAAACTTTATTTCAACACAAAGAAATTACAATCATCACGTATCAACAACTTAGTCTTGAACATATCTAACAATTCTGTATAAATATATAAAACATGAGAATAGAAGAAAATAATACATAAATATTAAAAAAGTGCATAAAAAAACAAAAAATAAAATAAGTGGTTGCCAGAGGTCAAAGATTTCATTCAGAAAGATCCGATGTTCATGAGGTCTCTAATCCACAGTCTGACTAAAATGTCATACATTTCACATCTTTTTTGTTTTTCTGATGTTTTGATGGAAACAAAATAAGTGTCCATGTCTGTGTGTCCATGCCNCATCTTTTTTGTTTTTCTGATGTTTTGATGGAAACAAAATAAGTGTCCATGTCTGTGTGTCCATGCCTTGATGATTTGATTTAAATAGTTTGTATATATGTCAGCTAATTGAATGTTGTTTCATATTACAATCTCTAGTGTATATACATGATATGTATAAAATATTTCTTTACAGTAAGAAATTACAATTTAAGAATGTTAAAAATAGGTGTATAATAAATGTATTAATATTAACAAATGACAAACAGCGAAATGTTTTTTTACACTGTTTATTTTCAGTTTTCACTCCATTCCAATGCAGAAAAGTCAACAGTAAATGACACAATCTGACTACATCTCTGTCTGCATTGGAGGAGTTTAACTCCATGTTAAGTTAGGAGTTGCTACACTTTTAACCAGAACATTACAGATTGAATTCAGGAAGTCCTGAAGGATGTTTGAATCCTCATGAATATCTGAATGTGAAAAATCACCAGGAAAAATGCAGAAATAGATGCTGAATATCTAAAAACTGAGAATTAAAAGCTAAAAGAGTGTAAATGTGCAGCAGCTCACGATGTTGTGTGAAGATGTGTGTCAGCCAGAGACGCTGAAAGAGTTTTCATCTTTACATGTTAAAAACAAGCAGACATCAACAGGAGCTACTAATCACCTCATTATATCTACACACAAAAAGCTGAACCTCATCAAAACCCTTCACTCACACTAATCACCATTTTTCAAAAACCATAAGGCCATTTCCAAAACTGTTTGAACTGTCCGAGGCTTTCCTGAACGCATCAATATATAACATGTTTAAAAATTCTGAAGACTGAGGCAGAAATCATCGAGTGAAAACACATGAAAAACCCGTTTTGTCAGAAACTTTCTGAATGATTTTAACATGGGCTTGAATGGGAGATTAATGTGTGGGTTCCCTCCGGGTTCTCCAGCTTCCTCCCACCTCCAAAGACATGCAGGTCAGGTGAATTGGGAACTCTAAATTGCCTGTAGGTGTGAATGAGAGCATGAATGTGTTTGTCTGTCTCTGTGTCAGCCCTGTGATAGACTGGCGATCTGTTGCCTCTCGCCCTATGACCGCTGGGATAGGCTCCAGCCCCCCCCGTGACCCTCAACAGGACAAACGGGTTTAGAAAATGGATGGATGGATGGACAATATTTGGACACGGGAAAAAGGACATCAGTAAATACAAGTTCAGTTATAATGGAAATGATTTGGAGACTGTACATTACTTTAAATATCTGGGTATCATATTTAACTTTAATGGATCATTTAAAGTTGGTATCGATGACTTACAAAAGCAAGCCTCTAGAGCAATATCTGCTCTCCTAAGTAAATGCAGCAAATTTGATTTACCATTGAATGTCATATTAGAACTGTTTGATCGGTTGGTTACACCAGTTATGCTATATGCATGTGAGATGTGGGGTTTTGAAAAATATGACATTCTGGAAAACTTGCATTTAAAATTCCTTAAGTATATATTAAAAGTTAAAGTGACAACATGTAATAATATGGTGTATGGAGAGCTGGGAAAATACCCATTAAGTATTGCAATTAAAAAAAGGATGATTGGCTATTGGGTAGGACTTTTGAATAGTAAAGAAGAGAAGCTCAGTCACAGGATGTATACCTGTTTATTGGAATTGCATAGAAATGGAGTTTATACATCATCATGGATGAGTTTGTTAAAGCAGATTTTAGAGGAGTGTGGACTTTCTTATCTCTGGGTCTTACAGAAATGTGATAAAGTCAACTGCCTTAAAATAAACTATTGAGCAGAGACTAGAAGACCAGTTTCTACAGAAGTGGTCCAGTGAGTTACAGCAGATGTCATCTTG
>VXCM01010080.1:0-10458 GCA_014773175.1 Lucifuga dentata | reverse complement strand
AAAGCTGCCGTCAGAGATTCTTATTTCACTGGAAACATGCAGATATGATCATACAAAGCAGCTGGTTTGCTTAACGTGTTCACAAAGTAGCCAGCAAGCTAGTCTGCAGGAACATGTTTATGTGTTGCTTAGCAGCAGTCCAGCTGCGGATTTGTGTTGGCGGAGCTAAATAAATGATTAAATAAACAAATAATGATGTGTTGTGGCTTATTACTGTTAATAATAAATGGAGCTTGTAGAACTGTTGTATCAAAGCAGCATCAGACTGAATATCAGCACGGCTGTGATTATCTTCATACGACCCAATCACAGCCCTGCTGAGATTTTTTACAGCTTCTTGCTGATTATTTTAAACCTGTAGGTGCAAAATAAGATTACTTTACTTTACACAATGATTTCACATCTAACTTTACTCTGACGTCACCTATGGCTTTTCCCCTTTAGTGCCACAGCAATGTCGCCTAGAACACACATACACACACACGTGTGCACACAGACGAGCACGGAGCCAGAGGCAGGCGTGACAGCCGACACTTCGCTGTGATGGTGTTTCCTGTTTCCTTGTCTCTTTCCTGAAGCATCAACCTCTGAGATGAAACCTGAGAGCTGCTACATGCCACTCAGGGAATTACAGAACACTCATGCATACACACATGCACACGCACACACACACACACACACACACACACACACAGTTTACTCACGTTGCTGGGCAGCACCTCCACTGTGGTGTTGTAGAATTTATCTCCACTGGTCTCGATATTTCCACTCCGAAACAGGAACCTGAAGCACAAACAGAACTGAAATCAGAAACATTAACGGAACTGGAATCAGAATTGTTAACGGAACTGGAATCAGAAACGTTAACAGAACTAGAATCAGAAATGATAATGGAACTGGAATAACGGAATTGGAATCAGAAACATTAACGGAACGGAACTAGAATCAGAAACGTTAACAGAACTGGAATCAGAAACATTAACGGAACTGGAATCAGAAACATTAACAGAACTGGAATCAGAAACGTTAACGGAACTGGAATCAGAAACATTAACGGAACTGGAATCTGAAACGATAACGGAACTGGAATCAGAAACGTTAACGGAACTGGAATCAGAAACATTAACGGAACTGGAATCAGAAACGATAACAGAACTGGAATCTGAAACGATAACGGAACTGGAATCAGAATCGTTAACGGAACTGGAATCAGAAACATTAATGGAACTGGAAGGAAGTAAACTAAAAAAATAATTTAAAGGCTAAAACAGCATCAGGACGGTTTTCTAATCTTATCAAATCAAGTGTCACATTCACTCCACAGGTCTCTCCGTGATGCAGCAGAGCAGACAGGGAGTCTGGGGTTCCTCTCAGGAAGTCTGGGGTTCCACTCAGACCACTGACACACAGACCTGGTTAGAACCCGGGTCTGAGGAGCTGCAGGGACCATGAAGACCATGAAGTGTCTAATTCAACAAATCATTCTGTTTCCTCCAAACTTTGAGCTTTGACTGAAACTTCAGCCATCATGAACAAATGCTGCTGCTCCTTCCAACAAATCAACCATTCAAACTGATTACTGATCTGCAAATCCTGCCAGGGAGTTTTCTAATCAAAATCTGTTTTTAGGGTAAAAATGACCTGATTCACAGGTGGAAATGAACGAAGAACAGTGAACAGGTCACATGTTCACTTACACCAGAGAGAAACAAAGACACACAGAGGCAGAGAACTCTCTCTCTCTCTGTCTTCTCGTTATTTCCTGAAAGAAAGGCAGAGGGGTACTGACGCTGATAAGTGGATAGGCTGGGGGAAGTGGAAGAGGATGTAGTCGCCCTGTATGGGCGTTAGCGCCCAGAAGAAGTCTTGGCCCTGGTATGCTCTGTCCAGGCTGTGCTGCTGGTAGTGCTTCAGGCTGCTGCTCAGCTCTGATGCTGGGTTATTGTGGGCCTGGAACAAAGTCTGCTTCCCAAAGTCCTTATCCTGCAGATAAGGACAGAACGTAACATCAAAAACATCCCCCATTTTCACCTGCGTTTCACAGAATGTTTGTTTTTGTAAAACATGAAGCCTGTGTCACCTTTAGCAAATATCACCTCTTCATGTTTTTTTTTCCTGTATGATCCACCAGTGTAGAAATGTGGGCTCTGAGAAAACTCCAGGTTTGTGACTGGTTAAATGATATTGTTGCTGTTCATGTGAGTTTGATATTTCCAATATGAAGGTGACGTCACATATCTGCTCATGTGGAACCAATCAGATGCTACAGCACCTTGCTGTCAGATGATTCTATAGAACCAGGAACTCTTTTTCATTTCATTTAAGTAGACTCGTGACCATATAAATGATGGAGTACAAACAATACATATGTACGGGTGAAAAAAGAAAACCAACCTAAATCACTTAAAATTAATACATTTTTCAAAAAGACACCAAGTTTACAGATTATTTTTGGATTCTCTGACTGCAATAACAAAACCAACTTAAACATAGATGGACACTGAACATAATACTTTGGCAAATACTTTTCTCTAGATTGCATTATTTCCATATTTCTACATTCAAACAGTTCATGATATTCATCCCCAACATGGTTACTGTTGCATAATTTACATATTCTATTTTTCCTTTCTAATCCTATCTTCCAGTATCCTTTGGAATTCTAGAATTGTTAAGTCGAAAAGTCACAAACTGCTCGTCTCTGCTCCTATTTTGCTGCAATAAACACTTTTCAAACTAAAACTCCTTCTTAAATTCAACACAAAGGTCACAGGATGACTGTTAGGCACCCCTGTGGGTGCCGCCCCAGCCTCCGACTGCAAATCAGGATCACCTGAGCCCAGCTCTGGGAGAGGAGATAAGGGGAAGAGAGAAGAGTGCAGAGCTCCCCACTAGCACAGACATGGTTTTGTTACTGTTAAACACATGTAGCTTATTGTTTGCGTTGGAGGTTACCAGTGGTCCATTTTCACTCTTTGGTGATGGCATCACTTTTCCCTCTTTTGTTCCTGTTTGCCGGGGCCTCCAACTGTTTCATTTACTTACCTGGTATGTTCATTCGTTATTAAATTTTCTTTATACTGCAACATGGCGTGGCATCTTCATATGTTGTGGTTTCTTCTGAGCCGAGACTGTAACAATAGGTGCGTTTCCATCCGACTATTTTTATGTGAATAATGAATACGCGCATTAGAAAGCCTGGATGGAAACACCGTTAATTCGCATTAACTCCAAAATGCGCATTAAAAATNCGCGCATTAGAAAGCCTGGATGGAAACACCGTTAATTCGCATTAACTCCAAAATGCGCATTAAAAATTTATGCTCTTAGCAGAGGTGGATCAACTGGTTATGCGCATAAAATGAAATGTGAATAAAGTGGATGGAAACAATTTATTTGCATTAAGATGAGGGCGAGATGTGCGCTGCCGGGTGAGCACGCACGCACGCACACACACCTCAGAAGAGCAGGTAGTCGCTAGCAAGGTCCTGCAGAACCATAGATCCCTTATTCGTTATATCCAAAAAATGTATAAATTTTTCACGAATAACTTGACACGCCGTGTAAACGATTGTTTTACCCACACTGAAATTTTCACCACCATATGGTACTCGGTACTTAACGAGTTTATAGAGCGCCAACGTGCTGTCGTTAGTGTCGCTAGCCTGTTGGCTGCATTAATAAGGCGTGTATGACTGCATATGAGCTGTAATAAGTATTCTTCCACACCAAGGTTTCATTTAAACTCTGCATGCTGTGTTTTGCTGTGGACATTAGTTTATGTAGGATGAAGTCACCTCTGAGATCATTCATAACGTAGCTGATGGAAACGCGCATCATTCGCATTCCCTTTAATCGAATAACCAGAAATAAATGCGAATAAGTTGGATGGAAACGCAGCAAATGACATCTGTTGTAACTCACTACATGACTTAAACTCTTCTGGAGACGTGCACTAAATGCCAAAACACTGATCGATGCTCTGCATCAACCCAAACAAGCAGCAGATCTTTGGCAAAATCACTTTGATGAAGACAGATGTGGATGACTGGCTTCATCATGGAGCTGCTCTGAAGCAGGTGTCAGAGAGAAGAGGCGCTCACCTTCAGGCGCTGCAGCTTTCCGGGCAGAGAGGAGTGGAGGCCGACGTGCTGGAAGAGGGAGGGTCTGTACCGATGCTTCAGCAGGGCTTTCTGCGCGTTGCAGTGTTTCTGCACAGAAAACACCAGCGTGATTATCACCAGGACACGAGAAGCACGGAGCACAGATCAGAGCTTTCAGGTTGTGAGTTATTACTGATAATAAACAGCAACACGGTCCGTCAGCGTCATTTACCGTCTCTCATCTCTCTCTCTGTGCTAAAGAGATCAACTGAATTCACAGTGAAAAGGAGCAGGTTTGGTATAAACGCCACAGACCGTTCACCAATCAGAAACACGTGAAGCTGAGCAGAAAGCACACACCTCATCCTCAGCTAATCTGATGCTGTGAGTCTGGGAGCGTACACACACACTCACAGACGAGTGTGTGCGTGTGAGAGACAGAATGAGTGTGAGAGAGAGTGTGTGTGCAAGAGTGTATGTGAGTGAATGTGTGTGTGTGGTGGGTGAAAGTGTGTGTGAGACAAAGAGTGTGAGAGAATGAGTGTGTGTGTGTGTGTGTGTGAGAGTGTGTGTGCGAGAGAATATGTGAGTGTGTGTGTGTGTGTGAGAGAGAATGTATGAGCGAGAGAGAGTGTGTGTGTTTTGAATGACTCAGCATTGTTTTTAATTTTTAGGTGTCTGAATGACTCAGCATCTTTTTTTAAAATTTTTACATTATTTTTGAATGACTCAGCATCTTTTTTTTTAGTTTTTGTGTTTTTGAATGACTCAGCATCTTTTTTTAAAAGTTTTTGTGTCTTTGAATGACTCAGCATCTTTTTTTACTTTTTGTGTCTTTGAATGACTCAGCATCTTTTTTTTAGTCTATGTGTTTATTTTAATGACAGCATCTTTTTTAATCTTTATGTGTTATTTTAATGACTCAGCATCTTTTTTTAGTTTTTATGTGTTTTTTTAATGACTCAGCATCTTTTTTTTTTTTTTTTNTTTTTTTTTTTTTTTTTAGTCTATTTTAATGACTCAGCATCTTTTTTAATTTTTAGGTGTTATTTTGAATGACTCACAGCATCTTTCTCGGGGTTGCAGACTTTCACCCACAAAATGTGATCTAACAGCCAGTCGATGGGTTTGTCTTTATGGAACATCAGGAAAAACTCAGCGATCATTGGGAGGTCATGGGTTCGAAACATCTTTCCTGTGGATCACACACACACACAAACCATGAGTATAATTCAGCAACATAAAGGACCTTCATGCCAGTATGCAATAAAATAGGAATCAATATGTTGATTTACTTCAGCAGGCAAACTTACACACACACACACACACACACACACACACACACACTTACCTATAAATCCGAGCTGGGAGAACTCCAGAAAGAGCCACGGCTTTGAAGCCTGCTCAGTGACATAAGTCTTCATGGCATCATAGTAGTTTGCCTTCGCCACAACATCATCTTCTAACTGGAAAACACATTTCAGATGAGCTGCGTCAGTGTGAACAAACCCAATCTAAGTGGTTCATTTCAGATTTTGGCCACTTGCATATGTAATCTTAGATGTGATTCATTTCTGTACTCTGGCTACGTGGCTGCTGTGGGAACGGTCTTGTTATAGATTTTTCTTTTGTCACCTCGTAGAGCAGTACAAATAAACAACACTGACAGGGATCAGTAGAGAGAGAGAGGTGAAGAGACTGTAAATTTGTTAGATATAAAATACGTGGAGAAGCTTCCATCCAAGCTACGGTGGAGGGAACAACTCACAACCATGCAGTTTTCAGATAATTTGCTGGAGAAACGCACAAAATCACAAAATGACAGATCCGTGTTCATGAGTGCCCGTGGATGACGTTTTGGTTGAATGAGCTTTTTAGGGCAGAGCTGCATTCATGTTAGAAACAAACATGAAGACATCAAGACAAAAAAAAAAAATCAGAAATTAAACATTAAAGGACCATACTGGTGATCCTGCACGTTTGAGCCCAATATAAAAAAAAACCTGCATACATATTACATTACTGAAAAGTAATTTACAAAACATAAAACTGCATTTTAGTTTTAGTTTTAGAATTTTAGAGAGACATCTGCATACATTTAGTTTTAGAGACATACATTGTCTTCCATGCAGCTCCATCTAGGATCAATTAAACAATTACTTTGACAAAAGAAAAAAAAAAACGGTATCAACGGTTTGGTCCTTTAAGTCCTATAATATGGAAGCTAATCCTGCAAAAGCCTAAACAACAATAGAAGTGATGGATTTATGGGAGCATTTACATCTGTCACATGACTACATGCTAATAGCCAGACCAGCCAGCAGACTGGTTTGGCCTGTTTAACAATGTTAACTCACAGAGACGTGTCTTTAAAGAGAAAAGCCTGATGTGTCTTTACCTCCACCTTCAGAACTCATTGCTGTGCTCGTGTTACATTACAACCATCTTCAATTTGGGTTGTGTAGATATTGGGCTCAAACATGCAAAACCACTGGTATGGTCCTTTAAATCCATTTGTCCATTCCATCAGGTAGCTGTAGTAAGTTCTCCATGTCTGATACGTGTTGGAAAACATTCTGGCTGGCTGAAAGTTGTGTTTGCTCAGTGTGACACACACTTAATGTGTTCACGGGCTGCGTGCACATCACCGTGACCAGCAACGTGTACGCAAAAGAGAAGTAACTTTTACATCAGTGATTTAGATTTTATTGATTATCTGTGATCCCTCCCTGATTTCTGCCAGTTTCACAGATTTCTCTGCACTTTCTTTGAGGGAAACAATGAGAGAAACGCTTTTTTAAAAGACGACAGCGTTTAATGCCGTGCTGCAATAAAGGCTCAGCACTATCAAAAGCTTATCGTGCTTCCGTCTTATCATAAAGAACAGAACAGTGTAAGCTTCAGGAACTTTTATCATGCGGCTAGAAAAATGATCAAGTATTATAGAAATATTACTTCTCTGGTTTGTGCATCAAACTAGAATATTTCTGGAGGAGAAACCTAACATGTCTGCCTGTTTGTCTGTCTCAATACGTCATAAGAAACCAAACAGCTCATGCTGATTCATCACTGATATGCTGTGTGTGTGTGTGTGTGTGTGTGTGTGTGTGTGTGTGTGTGTGTGTGTGTGTGTGTGTCTGACAGCTGACTCTGGATGTCTGTTTCTTCCGTCACGAATACGGATATTCTCTAATGTTATGACTGCGTGTCATTTGACTCTGTGTATTTGTGTGTTGTGATCCTCTGTGTGTGTGTGTGTGTGTGTGTGTGTGTGTGTGTGTGTGTGTGAGATAGCTTGTGAATCTGATTGGCTGAATGAACAGATGTGTCCTAACAGGACTGGTGGAGACCAGACTGCAGTATATTTAAACCCAGCTACCTGCCACCAGACTCACAGGTAGTTTACAGATGACGTAACATCAGTTGCGCTTTTTCCACGTGAAATGCAAAGCGATGAGATGCTGTGTAAACTTTCACCAGAGGTAGGGCTACTTAACAGGTAGAGCTGTTTTGTTTGTTGTTTTGGCCTCAACTACCTGATGTTTGTGCTCCAGGGTAAAGTGAGCATAACTTTACTGTTATCCTGGTCCTTGGTAGATGGCCAAGGAGGGAGTCTCATTTGTGTTACGCTCCTACTGCAGCGTAACATCTAATCTCTAACGTAGCAACAGCTGATCAAAGTCCCACGTCTCTCCTGCTTTATGAGTCATGACCTATTTTTCTTGTCAGTAAAGGAGTTTGTGGTTTCATTTTCGCCTCCTCTTGCCTCGTCCTGCGTGGTTTTTTGCTGTCGGCATCTGTTTATGTGGTCGTTTTTGAGCATTTAGGCTTTTCCTTCTGTTCTTCTTCTGCTTCACTGAACTGCACTGCTGTAGATGTGACAAACTCACATCTAAATTGATACGCAACAGGACATTAAAACTATGGCAACCGAAGCAACATAAAGGCAGAGACAGACAGAGCCTGACCTTTGACCCCTACCTGAACGTAATAGGTTCCTTTATCCTGAGCATAGAGCATGAGGAAGCTAAAGTCCAGATTCTGTTTGGTTCTCCATCTGTGAACAAGTATGACAAACACAAAAAGGACATTTAAAGGAGCATACCGGTGATTTCTGCATGTTTGAGCACATAAATATAACCTGCATACATGTTACTGTGAACCATTTTCCATAACATACCACTGTAGCAGTAAATTTTAGAATTCTTTTTCCTACCATCCAGGCTGCCTTTGTTTCAGTTCATTCTAGGATGCGAATAAAATCAACTCGTAGAGACTTGAGACGTGCTTGAGATACGTAATCCATCAGAGCAAACAGCGTTTTATTTTTACTCAAAGATACTGAATTTAACTGATCCAACATGGAGCTACACAGAAGAAAATTAAAAAACAACTGTCTTAAGTGTTAGAAGGTGAAACATTGAATTTTAAGTGAGTGTATCACCTGAACATTTGATTTGGAAAGATTAGGGAATCTGGCAAAGTAACACAGAACCTGATGTAGGGTTTTTATGTTTTGGAAAATGGTTGACAGTAAAATAACATGTATGTGTGTAATATTTATTTGGCTCAAACATGCAAAATCACCAGTATGGTCCTTTAATGATGAAACCGTTCATGTCTTCTATGTAATAACACATTTACCAGTCACGTCCATCGTTATCCAATTCCCTTTTATTGGCTGTGAACTTTTTTTTGTGTGTGTACAAAGTAAACTCTAATTTACTGATTCTACTTTGTCTTTTTGTCTCTGCTGAATATAAGATGAAACTATCTCCAGAGGTGTGTAGTAACGTGTTCCATTTGCTCCGTTACATTCACTTAAATAATTTTTTTTTTTTCACAAAATTGTATTTTACTGAGTAGTTTTATTACAGGATACTTTTAACTCATACGTGAGTATATTTATGAAGATAAAAAAATACTTTTACTCCGTTACATCTGGTCGTACTCTTTGCGTTACTTTTTTATTTGTATTATCATTCTGACGTAACGAGTCAAAATTCTACTTTCTCCTCTGTAAGCAGCAGAATGTCCAACTGCTGCTTTGGTTTGGTCCAATCACGTTCAGCTTCCCGTCATCTCCATGACAACGATGGGTTGACATGGAGTTGTCATTGAGAGTTGACAGGTGGACCAGCCGGTGGCCTTCACACTGCACAATATAATATTAATTAAAATTAACTTAAAATAAGAAAACACAATTTTGTCTTTCATAATTTTCTTGCCGCTTAGACAAAAAATGGATTCTAAAAAGAGAAAAGGGTGATGTGGAGAAACACGACAATTAAGGAGTTATTTGTACCAACATCATTGGCATTTTTGTATGGCCATACTAACACCTAACACACACACACACACACACACACACACACACACACACACAAACACACACACACACTCCAGTCTACCAAAACCAACAGCTACATAAAGCGTTGAGTCTTTGTTTGCTAAAAATGTGACATTTCATCTTCTAAGAATCAACATGGAACTTGAGGAAATGTGGCCGTAAGTTGCAATGTTAGATACTTAGCTAGCTGCTGCTAATGCTAACTCAAGTTTTCCTGTTCTATTTTAAGTAAATTCATGAAGCTAACCTAGCTCACTGTCTTAACTAGCTGCTGCTGCTAATGCTAACTAGAGTTTTCTTGTTCTATTGAGTAGCTAACTGTCTTAAGTAGCTGCTGCTGCGAATGCTAACTCAAGTTTTCCTGTTCTATTGTGAGTAAATTCATGAAGCTAGCGTAGCTAACTGTCTTAAATAGCTGCTGCTAATGCTAACTCAAGTTTTCTTGTTCTATTCTGAGTAAATTCATAAAGCTAGCCTAGCTAACTGTCTTAAGTAGCTGCTGCTGCTAATGCTAACTCAAGTTTTCCGGTTCTATTGTGAGTAAATTCATGAAGCTAGTCTAGCTAACTGCCTTAACTAGCTGCTGCTGCTAATGCTAACTCAAGTTTTCCTGTTCTATTCTGAGTAAATTCATAAAGCTAGCCTAGCTAACTGTCTTAAGTAGCTGCTGCTGCTAATGCTAACTCAAGTTTTCCGGTTCTATTGTGAGTAAATTCATGAAGCTAGTGTAGCTAACTGCCTTAACTAGCTGCTGCTGCTAATGCTAACTCAAGTTTTCCTGTTCTATTGTGAGTAAATTCATGAAGCTAGCCTAGCTAACTGTCTTAAGTAGCTGCTGCTGATAATGCTAACTCAAGTTTTCCTGTTCTATTTTGAGTAAATTCATGAAGCTAACTTAGCTAACTGTCTTAACTAACTGCTGCTGCTAATGCTAACTAGAGTTTTCCTGTTCTATTGTGAGTAAATTCATGAAGCTAACTTAGCTAACTGTCTTAACTAGCTGCT
>VXCM01010079.1:0-15584 GCA_014773175.1 Lucifuga dentata | reverse complement strand
TTTATTCGGGCTTGGGACCGGCACAAGGAGGACACTGGCTTGTGCCCCCTTGAGGCTGCATTACCAGTAGTATGCTTTGGAAAATGATTGTCAGTAACGTTACATGTATGAAAATTGAAGATATTAGGCTCAAACATGCAAAATGGGTGGTATGGTCCTTTAACATCACATTAGAGAGAAAACATTAGAACTGAAGCAAAGAAATATCAACATTTTATGTGCATAGATTCATATTTACAGGCTATTATAAGAAATTTGGTTTATATCCATTTTGTTAGCCCAGGTGGTAAACGTGTCTTTCTTCCTGTCTGACAGAGGCAGAACGTTTGTTAATACACGCTTGTTATTGAGTCATCGTTAGCCCTGCCCCAACAGGTAGGATGGGTAGACTCGTCTTTGATGTCAGCCTGCATGTCTGGAGCTGTTAGGACACACCCTGCTGCACCTGTGCAAGCCCACAGTGTGTGTGTGTGTGTGTGTNGGGGGGGGGGGGGGTGGCTTAGAGGAAGTTGGCTTTGACCGATTTCTCAAGTATAATTCCTGTTATGATGCCAAAGTTCCGCTGAAACGCATAGAAAACGATGACTAAAGACGGGGGAATGATCTCATGTCATGTTAAAGTGCAGCAGCACAAACGGAAGCTTTGGATTTGAAAACGTCTTTTATAATTATTTGTTTTATATGGAGTAGTATAAGAATCGGAATATGAGCACTGGAACAGATACATGCAGAATACAAAAACAATGTTGTAGAGTGTGGAATAGCCATTTTTTTAACTTGGAAAATGAGGAAATACAAAGGTTTTAGTGGTTATATATAAGTTAGTGGTGAATATTGTAGTATAAGCAGTAGTAGTAGTCGTAGTAGTAGTAGTAGTATTGCTGGTTTCAGTCTCCCATGTTCTAAATGCATTACAGCTGCAATCATGAGTTTTTAGGGAACAACAACAAAAACTTTATTTATATTGCACTTTTCAAAATAAAGGTGTCAAAGTGCTTTTAACATGATACTATATATAAAAGACCAAGAGACAAAAGATTAAAAACAACATGGATTATAATAAAATTAAGAAAATAAATAAATAAAAATAATCAAATAATTGGATCAAATTATATAAATCACATAAATGCATAAAGGATGAGTTTCAGACATAAAAGGCGGATACAGATCTACACATAAAAGCCAGAGAAAATAAATGGTTTTGAGAAGCTTTTTAAAAGTACATACTGAGTCGACTTCTCTGAGACTCTGAGTACTTCTACCTTATACCCACTGTAAAAAATGGTCTACTTAAAAGATAGAAGGGGTAATTCATTAAAAAAAACAAAACACAGCGCCACACTAAATGCACCATGACAAATAAAGCTCATTCATAAAGCTTCTTTTACGCTAATTAGTTCACAGTATCTCATTACAGTGCTTGAGAAAGTACAATGCCTCAAATAAACAGATTAAAACCTTCCATTAATAAACTGACCAATAAACTGAGTGGTCTTATATGTCACATTTTTTAAATACTGAACATGAATTAAACATTGGCAGGTTTCACATCAATAAATTTTACCGCCTGAAGTAGCTGTTAAGTTTTGATGATGGTGTATTTTTACTTGACACCAAAATAAGGAAATTTCATAGTAAGGCGTCTTTCAATGCAAACAATAAAAGAGGCGCTAACAGGTATTTATGAATGAGGGAACGTGGTTGCACGTTAAATCTAGCGCTGTGTTTTATAAATCATCCCTGCTGAGTATTATTGTGCAAAATATTCGGTATGCATCTTTAAGAGGTTGAATCAGCTGAACCCTCGTAGAAAGACGAGAACAGAAGAGAACATTTCCCTCCAGCTGAGATGTTTGTCCGCCCACATGAACTGATGACCCAGAACTCAGATACTGTCTCTCTCTCACACACACACACACACACACACACACGCAGAACGGCGAGTGAGTGAGCTCTGTTCAAAAATATACTCAACAAAGTTAAATCTCCTGCCTCTTTCCCTCTGTTAGTCTGTGTTTTCAAGCATCACACATGAGAGTGTTGTGAGGTAGTGTGTGTGTGTGTGTGTGTGTTGAACCCCAGTTTAAAATTCCTGCAGCTGATTCAAGGTACTCAGATACAAGTTGTAGAGTCAACAAGTCTTTCTAAGTCGGTTTGTAGCATCACAGCTAAATGCTAAATGAACTCTGGACGTGTGTTTCCATTAAAATTAATTTCTCTCTTTTTTTTTTTTTTTTTTTNTTTTTTTTTTTTTTTTTTTACATGCCCTAAACTGACTGTTAGAGCTATAAAACATAACAACAAAGGAACATAAATAACAATGCAGCCTTATCGTGACTTTACCTTAGCATGCTCCCAGTCTAGTTAATTCGTGTTTATGTATGATAGCTAACATACCACAGAGCAACACGTTAGCTACCAAACTGACATGATGAAATAAAACTAAAATGTGCATTCATAATAAACACGTATTGGTAACATTTCAGCAGCACCTAATGAAATATAAAATCCACTTTAAAATCGTCTTAATAAACACAGAGATATTCTGCTGTAGCTATTTTATGTATGTTTTCCTTTTCCTGTCAAAAAACACTAACCGCTGCAGACAGTATTCCATTCAAAATAAGACTCTGTTGTGACAGGAAGTACTAAAATCAAAAGGGACAGAATGACAAGCGTCAGCTAATGGTAATTTTTTTTCTCCAGTGCAGATTAAATTGTATTTCTGTCTGGATTCAGACCAGAGTCTGCTATCTAAATTTTGAGGCTATAGAGAATACATGTAGGAAAACTCAAACCCGGGTTTAATACTATGGACAAACCCACAGATTTACACTTTATTCACTCGTCCTGCCATAATTCTATATACCGTAGAATTAACTGTTAACCACCATGTCCAACACGGAATCATCACTCACATCTTTTTCTTTTGCAGGATCTTAAACCTGGAAACCTGGCTGTTAACCAAGACTGCGAACTGAAGGTTTGTACCTCCAACGATTGCATTAGAAAATACTAAACTTCATTTACAGGGTTTGTGCAAAAGCAATTAATAGAACTCAGCAGGGGACAACAACAAAAAAATGGGTATAAGCAAAAAAAAAAATTTACAGATAAGCAGTATTAACATAAAAAGCAATAAAACGTGAATATAAGCAGCTGTGGAGTTTTGCAAATATGTGTGGCTGACATTTTCCACATGGTAGAAGTAATATGGATTAATAACATGGATTTACTTGAGTCGCATAACAAATGTCTGATTGATAATTTAACCTTACACTCCACTTTTCACACCTGTGAGGTTTAATCCTGCTGAATCAGACTGGGTTTGTTACAGCAGGTCACACCAAATCCTTCTGAGGACGTTCTGCTCAAAAGTGGTGTGAACATGATTCAGACTAGTTCTGAACTAACTTTAATATCTGTTGATCTCCTGATTGATCCAGAGAAGTTATCTCACTTAACCCTGTGGAGTCTCAAATGTTTTCTAGAAAATCCTTGATTTATTTTTTTTATTTTTATTTTTTTTTTTAACATTGATTAGAACAAGTTCCTGGACATACAGTCCTGCAGAACTTCTCCTTCACAGATACGATTGTTATGGGAAAGTTAAGTGACATTGCAAAGACATAGGAAGAAAAAAAAAAAAAAAANAAAAAAAAAAAAAAAAACACAAGACAGGATGTACCTGTCTTCTCATCGTTACCCCAAGTCTGTTCACTCTGCTAGGTACAGTATGACAGGACTCCATCTTTGCAGGTAAACGTCCACTCGGAGTTGTAAACTGGCCGTTATGTTTTCCATGACGTTCACTGCTTTGAGTCTGAGTCCATCGTTCCACGGTTGGCGGATGATGTGGTTTAAGCCAGTTTATTGTAATCATTTTAGGTGCTATTTTATGTGCTAAGAGTCTCATGACTTCTTGATTGCAGGTCACACTCTTTATTATTCGGGAAATACTGACATGGACGATTCCATACAGCCTCAAACTCTGAGAGCTTCTGCTGCGACTAATTTACCGGTGACTGATGGTGTCCTGAATACGTCAGAGAGGCTCCAGCTTCCTGTCTGAGCTTGGCTGTTATTTTAATCTTGGAACTACTTGTGCTAACCAGAAGGACAGCTAGCACAGCTTGTTTAGAAAACATGTCTGCACGTTCAGCACTTGAAAAAGCCTTGACCTTTATGACCTCTTAGCAGGGCTGCACACATAATCACACATGGAAAACTACATGAATACAATGATACACAGAATAGAATAACACACTTGGATAAATGAATAGCTAGAGTATATAAAAGATGATTTGCAGTACATTCACTTTAATTCTTTGAGTATCCATAACAAATCAAACATGGTATGAAAAAGTTGTAACATGCTTACCTAATACTTGTGGTCATTTTCTTTGCATAATGTGATGCAATATACGGATTTTGTGATGTTATCTGGCGTTTAAATTCGGCATTCTGCTGCCACAGTTCTGCTTGATAAATGGCCCAAATGACAACTACGACACGGAACGTTTGCCAGTTCTGTCGTCGTTCCCGGTTACAGTCATTTCTTTTAGATTTGATTTTCTCCACGATATTTGTGACCAATGAGCAGAGCGAGCGTTCCCTCGTGGCTTTTTGTTGATATATTTTGGTTTAAATTTCTACTGCATGTAACCAAACCAAACCAAGAGGTAATACAGCTCACTCACTTTGGTACCAGAGCAGATATACGTCACGTTTCAAAATGACCCGAGTGTCAATGATCCAGGTTGTGATCCAGTTCTTTGCTGCTGGTACAGATCCTGGACTTCGGGCTGGCTCGCAGCGCCGACGCTGAGATGACGGGATACGTGGTGACCCGATGGTACCGGGCACCTGAGGTCATTCTGAACTGGATGCACTACACCCAGACTGGCAAGACAATCACAGCTGTTACATATTCTCACCTCCATCCTGGCTGTCNTACCGGGCACCTGAGGTCATTCTGAACTGGATGCACTACACCCAGACTGGCAAGACAATCACAGCTGTTACATATTCTCACCTCCATCCTGGCTGTCATCTCAGTGCTGTTTGTCAATGAAAACATCAGAGCTGCTTCTTAAAGGACCATACCACTCATTTTGCATGTTTGAGTCTAGTATATTCAGTTTTCATACGTTACGTTACTGACAATCATTTCCCAAAGGATAAAACCGTATTTCAGNGATGACGGGATACGTGGTGACCCGATGGTACCGGGCACCTGAGGTCATTCTGAACTGGATGCACTACACCCAGACTGGCAAGACAATCACAGCTGTTACATATTCTCACCTCCATCCTGGCTGTCGTCTCAGTGCTGTTTGTCAATGAAAACATCAGAGCTGCTTCTTAAAGGATCATACCACTCATTTTGCATGTTTGAGTCTAGTATATTCAGTTTCATACGTTACGTTACTGACAATCATTTCCCAAAGGATAAAACCGTATTTCAGCTTTCCTGATATTTTGCTAAATCTCTTAATCTTTCAAAATCAAATATTCAAGTGATACACCCACCTTAAAAATCCATGTTTCTCCTGCTAATAGTTACACAGCCTTATGAAGTCACGGTCCTTTAAATTTTTCCATAAACGCAGGTCTTCTTTTGGGACTATATTCCCCGGTGGAGGCATACATTCACTCCACGCTTTTTATTGAGCTTAAACACTAAAATTACATAACTTCTAAAAAAACCTGAATACACGTCTTGTTGGTGATGATGGATTACCTATCCCAAGAACGTTTACAGTATCAACAAGTTGATTTTAATAGCAGAATGAACTGAAACCAATGGAGGTCTGGAAGGTAGGAAAAACATTTTTAATTCACCGTTCCAGTAGTATGCTTTGTGAAATGATTGTCAGTAACGTAACATGTATGAAAACTGAATATATTAGGCTCAAACATGCAAAATGGGCGGTATGGTCCTTTAAAGTGGTTTTCTTTCTTACAGTGGTGGCCTACTTTACTTTACAGTTTTTATAATCCTGTCGCTTCACATCTGAAATTGCATGGCTGCCAGTGTGTTAAAGCTCCTATATCTGTTAAAGGACCATACTGCTGATTCTGCACATTTGAACCCAATACGTACTACCCACATACATTTTACATTATCGCCAACTATTTTCTAAAACATAAAACTGTACTTCAGTTTTCATGTTAGTTTTCTAAATCCCCTAATATTTTAAAATCAACATGTTCAGGTGATATACCCACTTTATATCCAGTGTTTTGCCTGCTGATACTTGTACATGATTAGAGAAGGCACGGTTGTTTTAATTTCTCGGTAAAAGCCATCTTCTCCTGGGATTATATGTTGGAGACAAATTTTCTTCTGTGTTGAAATTCTAAAATTGTATTACTCCGGGAAAAAAATGTAATTGACATTTTGTGCATTTTGTGATGGATTGCCTATCTCAAGCATATTTAAAGGTTCTACAAATGTTTTTTTTTTTTTTAATAACGTGCTGGAATGAATGAAACCAGTGGCAGTCTGGAAGGTAGGAAAAAGAAAATTCTAAAATTTACCACTCTCAGAGTTTGGTTTTGAAAACAGTTGGAAGTAATGTAACGTGGATGCGGGTTGTACTTACAAAATCACAGACATGGTCCTTTAACAGTTGACAGATGAGAGTCGATGACTTAATGTGGAAATTACAGGATTTATGTTATATCATAATGTTTTGTAAAAGAAGCAGCATCTACAGAACAGAATGCAGCACAGGAAGAAGACCTGCTACGTTGACATTATTGCTAAGTATTACTGCGTATTACTAAATATTCCACATTATAAATAGCACAATAGATTCTTCTTCTTCTTCTCTCATGAATAGGCAGTTTCCTCTGGCATATAAACACCTTCCTCATTTCTACTTTATGAGGAAGACTCCAAACGCTCAGAGTGATGTGTGTTCTATTGTCACTCATGGTTTTTCCTCTTTGCTCTTTATTCTAGTGGACATCTGGTCTGTGGGCTGCATTATGGCAGAAATGATCAACGGAAAAACCCTTTTTAAAGGAAAAGACTGTATCCTTTTGTTCATCGGTGTCCATTTGCTGGACTTCTCTTCTTGAAGCCTGTAAATCCTCACAGCAGCTCAGGTTGATAAAGGTTGATAAAGGTTGAGTGTGTAGAAAGAGACAGATGATTCTTAAATGATGTTGCTTAGCACAGTGTGTGTGTAACAGACAGTACGTTTTAATTTGCTTTTAGGTGCTATAAATCACTAAAGCACATCAGGTGCACAAAGCAGCAAAGGTAAATCTATTACATGCTGAAAAATCAATGCATTTAAAGCTTAATATCTTTCTCAGGCTGCATCGAAAGCATATAAAACACTTTCTTGTCATATAGTTGCTTTTTTTTGCATTCAGTTTTTTTGCACCTAATGCACTTTATTGATTTATAGCACCTATTAGCAATAAAACTGCCACTGTTTCACAAATGTGGCTTTCTATTTCCTATATTATTCTATTTATGAGCCTGTTTGGAAGACTTGATTTGCTGCTATATTGGACATTTATTAATGAACAGGAACACTGGGGACATTTCAGGTACATGAACTTTAACTAAGAAACCCACCAGGAGTTTAAAAGTCCTTGATTGTAACTACCAGACATGGACCAGCTGACTCAGATCATGAAAGTGACTGGAGTGCCTGGACCTGAGTTCACACAGAAGCTGGACACTCCAGAGGTAAAACACAAAAGTACAATTTGGAAATTTGCAAGGAAATTTGTAGATACCACAATACAGTTTTGTTATTAACCTGAAACACCTGTAGAAAAACAAATAAAAAAAACCTTTATTGTGGTATCTACAAATTTCCTTTTAGTGTCCAGTCATGGTTTAAACTGTAAATTCACAAACATTATTAAAAATATGTTTTTAAATGAATCATAGCAAATCTTTCGCACCTTTATATCTTAATCCAGTCATCATTAATAGACCATTATAATTCTCTTAACAGGTTATTGATCAACTTAATTAAACTTTGAGAAGGTCAGATTCTTCTCACAAAAATTAGAAATAAATACTTTAACTGTGTCAAATTCAGCCTGAGTGGAATTTTGTGATTGACAGCATAGTGACATTTAAGAGTCTTTCGTTTGAAGGATAAGGTAAAAGATTAAAATAAACAAAATGTAGTTTTGAAGAATGGTGAGGCATTTTATGCTTAATTTTAGCATTCTGCAGCTCTCAGTAATAGCTGCAATTTGTAGCTAATTGAAGTGCACTCTGAACTAAATTGCTCTATAGTTCATGTTCACAGAGACTGATTAAATTCAATCTGTGCCTGCAAAACCACCCCATTATGTTATTTCTGGATGGGTTCAGTGTTACTGTTGTTTAATTTGCATTGTAATTTTGACAAAGAGTAATCATGCTTAATTTTGTCTTTTCATCTCCAAAACAGGCCAGAAATTATATTAAATCCCTTCCATGCTTTCCCAGAAAAGATTTTTCAACGTTGTTTCCCAGAGCCAGCGCTCAGGGTGAGTTTAGCCAAGCAAGAAACCTTCTGAGCTCAACTGGGCCATAAATTCTTATTTTTAGCTTTCATCCAAGAAATGTTTACTGAGGATCATGTGCTATTTTTTAATAATATTTTGCTTTGCATTCACACTTAAGGGCTGCCAGTATAGCTACAGCCAAGCTTGCAGCAGATTATTATATACCCAATTTACTAAATTTAAATTATAATTTCACTGCTTCAGTTTGATGGGCTTGGAAGAATGGTCAAACAGTTATTATTTTGCAGGTATCGACCTGCTGGAGAAGATGCTGGTTCTGGATGGAGATGAGAGGCCCACGGCTGAACTGGCTCTGGAGCATCAGTACTTTGACAAGTTAAGGGACCGAGATGACTTCCCTGAACCTGAACCGTATGATGACAGCCATGACAACGCCACGCTGTCCCTAGAGGAGTGGAAGAGTGAGTAAAAACTAAAATAAATAGAAGATAAGCATTGATTTAAAAAAAAAAAAACAACAATTTGCTGTGATGTGCTCACACATTATGCAGATGACAGTTGGAGAAGATAGTGAAGTGTGAAATATAGAAACAGTTTGGATTAATTACATACTAGATGGCAAATTGAAAGGAAAAAAACAGCATAAAATTTATTCATAATGTGTTTGGCCATTTAAAACCCACCAGAACAGCTTCAATGCACTTTTGGAAGAAAGAAGCACTTGCTAGTTCATGTAGGAAAAATGTATAAACAAAAGTAAGAAATTGAATTTGTATTACTGGATAATTGTCATAGAAAAATGTCATTTTCATTTTAAAGGTGGTTACCAAGTGGGTAGAGCAACACAAACATCAGTGTGATAATGATTTATTCGTGTTGAAATGCCACCCAAATGACTTTCTGTTCATATTATTCATACAATTATGAACATGCTCCATATGCAGAAACAAGTTTTGCACCCTTTTTTTCCCTACAGGGTTATGTTTCAGAGAGGTGAACAGCTTTGTGCCATTCCCACGGCGAGACTCCAAGAGGAAAAACACACTGACTATGTCTCAGTGACCTGATGACTGTCACATAACTACTGATACCCCAAACAACACAGCCAACAGTGCCGTCGCATGTTCCACAACATAGATTCACACAGCAGACATATTTCAATTTGGAATCAGGGTTCAAAAAAGTCCTTATTTTAAGTCATCCCGTCTTGTAGCGATGAGCATATATTTCCTGAATGTCTATCTTCCTTCATTCCCTCTCAATGGATTGTCTTGCAAACAATTATTTCAAACAGTTATCACAGTTACTGTATGTCTTGTCTGTAATCACGTATTTTCCAATTAAAGGATAAGAAAAACTGTGTATGAAAGTTTGTTTTTGCAGTAAATAGCTAATTATGCTACTCCAGAGAAAATTCAATTTACATAGTGGAAACTACTTTTTATGGGAAGTGGTAGTGATTTGTAATCAACTAAAAAACAAAACAAAAAATTTTGACATCATATGAAGTGCTGTATTGATGTATTAAATGCATCACAAGAAATTACTGAGGTTATGTCTGTAACATCTCTAACTAGAATATAACTATAACTGGAGTGAAAATTATTCAAATTTTAAAAAAATTAAAAATGCATTTTAGGTCAGAATGAAAGTATGGGACCACGAGGTCAGAATGAAAGCAGCAACAATCATATAAAAATCCTGATAGCAGCACCTTTTGTCCTCTTTGATTCCTTGGATCCCAGTTAATTTGTTTTCTGTTGGTGATTGGAATAATCTGATTCTGTTTGGATGTGTTGTAAGCAAAATCATTGTGTAGATGAAGATGAGTCATCCAGGTCTTCAGTGAGATCATCAAGCAGGGCTGTTCAAATCTACTTCCTCATATAACCCCAGGAGTTAATGTGTGGATGAGTGAGTGTGACTGCTTATCTGTACATGAATATTTGTTATCTTCAGTGTGAAAATGAATGAATAATTAAATTTGCGTACACTTATGCGCGTGCACACCTGAGTATGTTTAGTATCTGATATTAAAATGATAACACCAGGGAAACAATCCAGAGTTCAGTATTAGCTGAGATCTTTTAATATTTTACGTTTGGTTTTTGGGTAAAACATATTAAAGTGCGTTAATATAAGTAATAAATACATAATATCAATAATATATTGTATATGCGGGCTTCCGTCACTGTATGGTATATCACTGCCCGCTTGCGCGCTAAAGTCATGCGCGGTGACGTATAGGGGGCGGGGCAAGCTTCTCCGCTCAGTAGCGCTTGGCCGCAAGCTAACCAGCGGAAAAGCGGAAGCAAGATAAATTCATGTTCAAAATAAAAGCACGAAGTACTTAGTAAAACGTGAATGTCACTCCGTCTTCACACGCAAATTTACCAGCAAAAACTGACTGCAGAAGCGTCTTTACGTTATTCAACGGATCTCTCAATGAAAGACTGCCATGTGCACATAGAATTTGTCATCCTGATTATAATGAAATTTTAAAAAAAAATATGCTACTAAGTTTAAAGTTTGAATGGATAAGATAGAACAGCAAATCACAAACAGAAGAGAAGTAAGAGAAAACGTGGTGTGAGAAACGTAATAATATACAACAGGAAAGCATATCGTAGGTGGGGATACTTTGTGACAGTTACCAAGCATGTGTGTATGAATGAAAAGCGTGGGAAAGGTGTTTCTGTACGCCCCCGTCCCTAAAATACACCCATAATACTGTCCTTTGTCTGTATGGCCATGAAATACTTTGAAATGGGCATGTCATTTATATACCACTCCTTATGTTAAACTCAATCTTTTTCGCTGATGTTCAAACATAATATACATAAATGAGAGCTTTATTTTGAAACGTATCTGGAAGCCCAATGTTTTAGCATGGCTAATATTGACCAGTTAGCACGTCAGTTAGCCCGCTAGCAGAGGGAGGCTAGCATTTGTCTTTTTCACAAAACTAGGTCAACAATTAACTATTTCTTAGATTTGTGATGCAGCTGTACCACTCATGTTGTCAGAAAGGCTTTGGAGTTGACTGCCTGTTTCCCAAACGACATGTTGTGAAGACAGAAGCGTACTAAAACGGAGACCCACACCGGTGGTAACATCAAACTGTAGCCGGCTGACGGTAGCTGTTAGCTTTAGGAGTACAGCAAGTAAAGCTGCTGGCTAGGCAACCGTTACTCTGGAAGCGGCTTCAGACCGGCTGTCGAGGTTTCCGTGTCAGTTGCCATAATAGGTAAGACGGCTTTAGTGTGGGACATGCTGTTTATTAATTTTAAGAACAGTTCAGGAGTCTTAATTTTAAGAAGTAACGATGCGACTTCTGCCGTCTTGTTAACGAACTAGCGTCAGTGCTGCCAATTTGCAAAGTTAGCAGGCTAGCTGGTATATTTACTTGTCTGTACTTTTATGACAGCGTACACACTCCCAACGTTGTGTCTTTCTCATCGAAAACCTATATGATGCAGATTTGCCTCAAACAATACAAAATTAATGTCATAATTTAAATAGTAGAAGAGCTTTTAACAGTTTTTAAAACTGTAAATATGGCTGACATTTTACTCTTGAAATAAGGGCACTGATCTGTCGACGCGGTTGTATTCTTAAAGGCGATTGGCTCGAGCCTGGGTCAGTCATATTATCCTGAAAGCTGATTGGATGAGCGCGTTGCGTTATGGCTGACGACAGTAGTTGCCAACAGTTTATGAGATAAAGTTGCGAATGTTATACTAACCTTTTTTATTGACAGCTGTGTAAATAAAAGGTAGTAATCCTATGACAGCAGGCCTGTTGTCACCACATGAGATTATGTTTTTAGGTGTTTAGACCTGAGTGAGTTGGATTTGCGCCTGGATATTGTGTGAAGGAATGTTTACACTTCAAGTACCACGATCATAGCCCTGCCTCATAACACTGCTCATAAAAAATACTACCTGCACCACTGTGGTTATGGTGTTTTTGAAGCATTTCTTGAGTCTCTCAGTGCTTAAAATATTTTTATCTAAAGATTTTTTTTTTTTTTTTTTTTTTGCCAGACTGATTTGTTCTAGAACTTTCTGAGTACATGGTTGTCGTTTTAATGATTTACGGTGTTAAAACAAACAGTACTAGCATTACTTTTGGCTCATTAACTGCAGTTATTTAATAATGATACCCAGGAGGTAATTAAGTGATTGAAGCAGCAGAAAATAAATCTTTAGTAAGTGATTTCTTAAGGTAGTTAAAACAAATAATATCAGCAAATTGATTACATTTGTGACTATGGACGTTTTATTATAGAACGCTTTCCTTTAGAAATGGAGCAATAGCACAGTACCATTTGTACACTACTGTAGTACTATCTTAACATTTAAATGCATATTGCCATGCAATCACACTATATATTTATAGTATATAAAATCCTTTAGTTGTCAGCTTTTTTGGAGTTTTTTTTTAGCACCATCATGCCTAAGAAGTCTGTGAGCATCCCTGTTATTATCTTGCGCTACTGTTTTCTAATATATTTTTACCTTTCAAACCAACAGGGGGCAAAGTGATTGGACGCCTATGAGGAAGCCACGTCGAAGAGGCCAGTTGGCTGGAGGAGGAGGAGCTGATGTTAAGCGGTCAAATGGGAAGGTTGGTGGGCGTGGGGGTGCCCGCCAAAGGTCTCCTTCCCCCTACAGTCTCAAAGCATCCCCTAGCAGAGAGACTCTGACCTACGCCCAGGCCCAGAAGGTGGTGGAGGTAGAACTGGATGGTAGGCTCCACCGCATTTCTATTCTGGAGCCCATGGCAGTCATTACTGAAGATGAGATGATGGCGCAGGACATTTCTGAGTGTAACAGTAACAAGGAGAATAGCGAGAAGCCATCCCCTCCCACCAGCAGTGCTCCAACTGTCCGCAAACCCACCACACCCCGAAGCTGCAGGAGAGACTCCAAATGTTCTTCTGTCAAATCGCCCCCATCTAACAAGAACCACTGCCCCAATTCTCATTCACAAACATCTGAAAAGTTAAACTCTTCACAGCATCACCATGTCATGACCCTCCCAGAACCTAACTTTCGTGTGCTAGAAACGTTTACGCCGATTAAGGCACCTCCTCTACCGACAGCATATTACCGTTACATTGAACGCTCAGCTGAGGAGCAAGAAACTGAGGTGGAGTATGACATGGACGAAGAGGACATCATCTGGCTGGAAATGGTGAATGTGGGCCGGAAATCGGAGGGTTACTCCGCTGTCTCAGCAGACACCTTTGAGCTGCTGGTGGACCGGCTGGAGGACGAAGCGTATCGGGAAGTCCGCAGCCGTGCTCCCTCCCAGAACGCTATTGACGATGATGCCTTCTGCTGCGTGTGCCTGGATGATGAGTGCCTCAACAGCAACGTCATCCTCTTCTGTGACTCGTGCAACCTGGCTGTGCACCAAGAGTGTTACGGAGTTCCCTACATCCCCGAGGGCCAGTGGCTGTGCCGCTGCTGCCTCCAGTCTCCACAAAAACCTGTTGATTGTGTCCTCTGTCCAAACCGTGGCGGCGCCTTCAAGCAAACGAGTGATGGGCGATGGGCACATGTGGTCTGCGCTATCTGGATCCCTGAGGTCTGCTTCGCCAATACAGTATTTTTAGAACCAGTGGAAGGGGTCAGCAATATCCCTCCTGCTCGCTGGAAACTGACCTGCTACCTGTGTAAGCAGAAAGGTTGTGGTGCCTCCATTCAGTGTCACAAGGCGAACTGTTACACTGCGTTTCACGTCACGTGTGCTCAGCGGGTGGGCCTGTTCATGAAGATAGATCCTGTGCGAGAGACAAACATCAACGGCACCACATTCTCAGTTAAGAAAACGGCATTCTGTGAAGCCCATTCACCACCAGGCCAAGAGCCCGCTTCAGACGAGGAGGAGAGCGAGGGGAGAGTGGTGGGCAGCAGGGGGAGGGCGAGCAGAGGACGCAGTGCCTACACTGAGGGTCCTGTAATGCCGAAAAAAGGCAGGAAGGGTGAAGATGATGCCAAGAGGGAGAAAAAGAAAGGGAAGAAGAGCACAGAGTCGCCAGCACAACAGACGGCTTCACCGCTTGTAACAGTTCCTCAAATACCCACAAACAGGTAGGATTATCTTCCAGCTCCAATACATCAGGTTTTTCATGACAATTTACCTTTTCTGCTGATTTAACCATAAAAAAAATCAAAGGTCAACATAATGTGGTTGTTTCACCAACAGATATTTTATACAAGATAACAGTCAACTTGATTAGAACATTGTGTAAATAAAAACATTTTTGTTTAGGAAGATTGTTGTTTTTAGGTTTATTTCTGTTCTAAGTAATGATGATATTATAGTTACAGTTACACTCGGTGTCAAAGCGTTGACGGTCTGACCAGCCTCACATGTCTCTGTTCTCCAGACTAAATGCCATCTGCAAAGGAATCCTCTTCCAGAAGAAAAATCAGTTCATGCAGAGGCTGCATAGCTACTGGTTACTGAAGCGTCAGTCCAGGAACGGTGTGCCGCTGGTCCGGCGTTTACACTGTAACGTCCAGTCCCAAAGGAATACAGAACAGGTCAGGACTCATAATACAACCATGGGTTTCAGACTTTTGAACTCTGATTATATTATTTGATTAAAGTAGTCACAGGTGATATTATGTGCTTAAATTATGTTTAAATTTGGCTATTGTTATATCAAACAATTTTTGAAAATTAGAGGATTCCCTCAAATACGTCTCTGATATAGTATTTATGGTGAATGGTTCAGGTAAAGTCATGTCAAGTGATAACAGGACCATACCACCATTTTACATGTTTCATGTTACATGTTTACATGTAAGATATTCAATTTTCATACATGTAACGTTACTGACAATCATTTCCCAAAGCATACTACTGGAACGGTGAATTAAAAATGTTTTTCCTACCTTCCAGACCTCCATTGGTTTCAGTTCATTCTGCTATTAAAATCAACTTGTTGATACTGTAAACGTTCTTGGGATAGGTAATCCATCATCACCAACAAGACGTGTATTCAGACGTGTATTTTTTTAGAAGTTATGTAATTTTAGCGTTTAAGCGCAATAAAAAGCGTGGAGTGAATGTATGCC
>VXCM01010078.1:0-10278 GCA_014773175.1 Lucifuga dentata | reverse complement strand
AAGTGATGCAGCCTAACTACGTTATTTTCCCATTTCCATATCTTTCTTACCAACCATTTTCTATTTCCAAAATTGCCGTACTAACTCCGTAAAGTAAAGCTAGACTCAGTCAACGTTAGAATAGGTTAGGATTTTATTTTGAAAATCCACCAGTTTTCCGTTGTCAAACCTGGTTTTCATTTCTCACATAATATCTACCTCATTTGTATATTTTTATATTTCTCATCTGTAAATAAATGTTAACCTGTGCAATAGTACTTTGTTTGCCTGTTTCAGTTCGTAGAAGAAATCACTGGACGAGTCAAAAACCATTACTTTTCAGGTTTGAGCCCGAATATTAAATTAAGATCTGAGACTGAATATTAATCAAATAATCAAAATATTAAGTTTAAACAACTTGATTTTCCACATAACGTGAATGGTGTCCAGTTTAAATAAGATTAATATTTCTTTATTGAAATTATGATCTTAACATTGCTACTTTGCATACCATTGCTTTATCTTAATTAATATTCATATATTACTGTTATGCATATATATATTTATGCTACACCAGCAATAAACCATTTTACACAACAGTGCAAATGGTGCTGTTGCTCTTAGCACAGTGAAGATCCAAGCTGCTGAGGTCATATGTTGTCCTCATAGCAACAAGGTGTGAATGAGCCCATGCAGAGTGCAGGAAGAACACACAATAAAAAGAAAAGAAGAAAAAGACAACTGATGATTTACTTGATCAGAGTGTGGTACAAATTACTAGAGCTAAATTATTCAACTATCTATCTATCTATCTATCTATCTATCTATCTATCTATCTATCTATCTATCTATCTATCTATCTATAATTATTATTTTCTTACTGTAAAAAGGCAACAAACAAGTGTAAAGCTAAAAAACAAGGTTAACTCTAATAACTTTCCTTAAAGGAAAACTGCATTTGTTTGCAACCTGGTATTATTTTATTGACTCAGAAGCTTTCTTGCAGAGATATGAGGAGATGTGAGGAGATACATTTAGTGGTCAATGTCCTAGCATTGAGAAAAAATGTGGCATTACAAAAAAAAGCGATCACACAAGGTACTGCCAAATTCTGCCAATGGTTTATATGAGGTAGCCTGTCTGGCCCGTGTGGACTTTTATTGGTAAGGTAAATTACAGGTTAGTAACTCTTGCTGTAATGAAAACTGAATTCAAAACAAAAAGGAAACTTTTTTTTTTTTTTTTTTTTTTTTTACATGAATCAGGAATTTATGGAGCCCCTAAAGGGACATGGGAGCAGTAAAAAAATATCAGTGGAAGAAAAGAAATAATGAGGCCTTTTGAGAGATAACTTTTGCAAGTTAAACCAAGTGACCAAGACCCAAGCACCAACTGAATGTCTTTATATTTTAGTCCAAGCTCAAAGTAAAACTTGACTAATTGCTCCACTGTTGACTAACAACAGCACGCATTAGAGTGCCCTGGATATACGTCATACTTCTGCTCAATGAAGGGTCAAGTTATGCATTATAACACACAAGTTTTGCAAAATAATGCAAAAGGACTGACTATTTCTTTTCCTCCCATATCCCCTTAGGGGTTCCACAGGAATTGAACCCATTTTGTCTTATTAAATGTATCCACAAATCCACCATCGGAACCAACATTTTTCTCAAAGCCAAACCAGTGTCTCTTTTTTATAATCCTTAAGTCTAGAGTAAACCCGTTTTTATGCACAGAACATACAATTTACTTTTCAGCACAAGCTCATTTTATAAAGCTTCACAGGACCAGTCGGCTATGACTGTTCGTGCAAAAGAACTAAACTGTTTGTTTCAGTGGCATTTGATACGGAAAAGATGCACTCTCTCTTCACTGCATTTAAAGTGCTTGGCTTGGCAAAATGGTGGAGTGGCGGTGTCAGCCAAAAACAGTATATACCCAGCAGGTGAATTAAAAGTCCATCTTTATGGAGCGACACATTAGCCAACACTCACATTATCATTCCTTCACATAAAGATCTACTTTATAAGGAGAGAGAGAGAGAGAGAGAGAGAGAGAGAGAGAGAGAGAGANAAAAAAAAAAAGAGCTGGGATGCAGGTGAATTAAGGGGCCATCTTTATGAAATGCTGCATAGTAGCCAGCATTCGCATTAGCATCGGCCTCCTAAGACGAGGAGAAAAGAAGACAGAAGGAAAATGATAGCAAAGCAGGATTTATACACAGCTCATGAATTAAAAGGCTATCTTTATAAGGTAACACATTAGCCAACACTTACATTATCATCCACATAAAAACATGAATTTAGGAGGAATGGAAGTGAGGAATTGAAGAGAGAAGATTAGAAGACGATGCAGTTGCACTTCGAGGAGGTAATATTGATATTTATATAGACAAAAATCGCAGCCAAGACTCACGTTACATATTCAGTTTCCGGTGATATTTTTAAGGAAGGAGAAAGAGAATGCTGGAGAGGAAAGGGGACAAAAAAAAAAAGGAGAAAAGAGCCGCAAACTTGAGCTAAGATAAGTGTTGATTCCATGGTGTCGGATGGCAAAATGTCAAGGTGTGTGATGACAAAGAACAGAGGGGCTGTTATTGTTGTGTGTATTTGTGTGTGTCTCTCGACAGGCCCTCTGCAGCAGAGCAATGTCAGAGACTTTAGACAGAAAGATCAGCAGGGGATGAATTGAAGAGAAAGAAGCCTCATCTGAAATCTGACAGATACTGAAACAGAGTGAAAGAGATGCACAAACCATTCACATCTCTCTCACACACACACACACAACAGACTTGAAGGATTGAGCCAAGTAGTGGTCCGCCAAGTGTCATTTATTGAAAAAGAGAGAGCAGAGATGTGCGAGAGAGAGACAAATTATTCAAATTAAACAAGGTGATGCATTTGTTTGAAAGCCTTGAAAAGCGGGGGGGCTGATGAGTGGGAAGAGATGGAGGGATGGGGAGAGCAGAGGAGAGAGAGAGAGAGAGAGAGAGAGAGAGAGAGAGAGAGAGAGGAGAGGAGGCCCTGTGATGAAATCAATCATTATCAAGGCTGTGTCCTCGCCACACCTCGGGCCAAATGGAGACTTCATTTTAACTCGCCTCCCAAATCTCCTCTTCACACTACTCTCACAAATGTGCCATGCTAGAAAAGGCACATGGCTAAAAATCGTTGCAGAATTCCCTGGAGGTTCCACAGGGCCAGTTTTGGGGGAAATGGCCTGAATCCTATTCTGAGTGGCGGTCGCTTGGAAGGCTCCACCATCCACTATAACAGTAGAACAACAATGGAATGTGGAGCTAGAGCAGAATTGAGTGGAACAAAAATGCATTCTGTGAGATTTGCACACAGTGGGGACGTCACAGCAATCTCTGTGTTTGTATGTGTGTGTGTGTGTGTGCAGTCCAGTTATACACTCACCAAGAAGGCCACATAACCATCTTTACTGACAAATCTGTGGCTAATAAGTCCATAAACATATATTGTTATTGTCTTGGAGTGTTTGAACAAGAGATTAAACTCTAAATTGTTTATTTCCTTTCAGCCATTCTGCATTTAAAGGCCTATTTCCACTGCCACAATACCAAACAGGAACTTCTACATTTTTTGTTGGCTAAAGGCCCCGTTGCAGTTTCATTTTCTGGTCCCTGTTCAATATGTGGGACTTACAGAAGCAAACAGGACCCTGATAGCAGGATTGCGCTGTTAAAGGACCATACCAGCGACCGTGCAACATATAAAACCTTACCCATATATCCCATATAAGGTGTATTACCGACAACCAATTCCCAAAACATAAAACTGCATTTTAATGTTATTTTTTCAAACCCACAAATCTTCCAAAATTAAATGTTCAGGTGGTATACCTGCCTTGAAATTCAGTGTTTCACCTTCTAACTTATGCATGATTGTAAAAGCTGTCTTCTTCTTCTGGCAGAGACATACATCATCTTCCCGTGCAGCTCCATGTTGGATCAGTTAAATAAATTTACTTAAAAAAAAAACAAAAAAAAACCTAATAGACATGATGGATTAAGTATCTCAAGCCTCTACAAGTTGATTTTAATAGCATATTGGAATGAACTGAAACCAGTCTGGAACGTAGGAAAAAAAACTAAAATTCACCACTAAAGTTGTGTATTTTGGGAAATGGTTGTCAGTAAGGTCACATATATGCACTGATTCCTCACAAACTGTTGTGTCACTGAATGTGGGTAACACTCTTGTCCATTTTTGGAGCAATTTCTCCAGTTTTATCAAAACCATATTGATGAAAGTTTTGTCTTATTTTGGAGGGACTGATTGTTTGGTTTCCTTCAGAAGAATAGAAACATGAGCTCACAAGAATACTTAATTTTACCTTTTAAAAGTTTACATTTTTCAAGAATTCAGCATGCTGTGTATTTGTGTCAACATATGCTAATTATCCATCTCTGCAAAATCTATATCTATCTAAGTTTCCATCCAACATTTTTCGCATACTTAATGCACATTTGTAATTATTCACTTAAAAGAAATGTGAATTTATGCACGTTTCCATCAAATACGTTATGCAAATTATCTGGGACGGTGATTTAATTTTACATAAACAAATGTCCACAGCAAAACACACAGCATGGAGAGTTTAAATGAAAGCCTTGGTGTGGGAAGAATACTTATTACAGCCCGTAAGCAGTTATACAGGCCTTATTAAATGCAGCCAACAGACGCCTGAGAGCACGTTGCCATGGCGCTCTATAAACTTGCCCCGTGTGCTGAGTACCATGTGCTGGGTGAAACTTTCATTGTGGGTAAAACAATCATTTACGTCAAGTTATTTGTAAAAAACTAATATGTTTTTCGGATATAACAAATAACGGATCCATCGTTCTGCAGGCACTTAACAACCACCTGCTCTTCTGAGGTGTGTGTGTGTGTGAGTGTGTGTGAGTATGCTCACCAGGCAGTGCACACCGTGTCCTCATCAAATGCGAATAAACTGTTTCCATCCACTTTATTCACATTTCATCTTATGCAAAGCCAAGCCTTATGTATGCCAAGCGCATACATTTTTAATGCGAATTTTGGAGTTAATGCGAATTACTGGTGTTTCCATCCAGGCTTTCTTATGCGCATATTTAAAATTTGCATAAAAATAGGTGGATGGAAACACACCTTATGTAGAAAATTAATCCAAAAACCTGTTTTGAAAAATGGTCGGCAGTAACATAAAGCACACATGATTTGAAGTTAATGAACTTAAAAAGTTTGTGATGAAGTTAAAGTTAATGTGCTGAAACGTGCATAACTGGCAGTGTGGTCCAGTAATTCTGACAAACGGCATTAGTAATGCTGCTGGCTGGTGTGTTTGCTGCTTCAGGCTGACTTCTGCTGTGTTTACAGAAGCTGAGATATCAGGAATCCAGACGTTCAAGTTTGTCCTGTTTGAAAATGCTACATGTAGCATGAGGAGCACAGGGCAGAGAGAGAGATGCTAACAGCAAGGTGAACACAAAGGGTACAGAGACAAAGCACCAAAGGCCTTAACTGACACAAGCGCAGACACACACACACACACACACACACACACACACGCATGCATGAAGCCCACCATGAATGGCTGTGACAGCCCAACACAGCGCCACTAGCCCAAAAAACACGTTCCTTTCTACTGCTTCACACACACACACACACACACTGCCCAGCTCCTGTGTTCCACTTCACTTCTCATCAATTTATTTTTCTGTCTTTCCTTGACTCTCTTTGTCTCTTCCATCACTCACTTCTCCATCTTTTCTCTTTGCATTCTCCTCACTTTTTCTTTATCTTTTCTCACTCTCTCCATCTCCCTTTTCCTCCCCCCCCCATGTGTGTTACATTATGTGCATATAAAGTATTTTTGTCTTATCAAGTGGGTCCACTTTTAGGTTTTTGAATTCATTAAAGGGTGAGATGGAGAGAGAGAAGGAGAGAAACACCAAAAATGAACAGAAAATGGGTGAATGGTGAAAGAGAAATGAAGACCAAAATAGAGAGAAATGTGCGCAGATTAGTGGAGGGAATGTTTAACAGGATAAAAGAAGAAGAAAAAGTGGGAGGCAGGGAGAATACAGCAGAAGACCAAAAAAGAGAGACAGAGTGAGAGAGAGAGAGAGNAGAGAGAGAGAGAGAGAGAGCCAAAGGGAGAGAGAGTGAGAGTCTCTGCTGTTAACACATAATTTTCACCTGCTGATTACAGCTGAGAGTAAAAAATTCAGGGGGCGGACAGAACTTTACCACAAACACACAGACATACTCACTGAGATAAAAGCACGAGGACACACTGAGACACACAAACAGCTGTCAACACAGACGCGCGCACACGCAGTTAGACAGAGACACAAACACAAAGACAAAAGCACAACCTCGCACACAACACACACGCTGTACATATCAAATTCCCATTCCAATTAAATTGAAGCACCTGCCAACTGAATCCTCAAAAGTTTCGTCATAACTTACTGTAACTTAAACAACAAGAACCCCAAGACACACAATGGCACACACACACACACACACACACACACACACACACACACACACACACACAAATACAAGCTACAGTTTTCATACAGGAAAAACCAAAGCATTATAAAAATCAGATTCACTACAACAGGGAAGCAACATTATTCAAATCTCTCTCTCTCTCTCTCTCTCTCTCTCTCTCTCTCTCTCTCTCTCTCTCTCTGTCTCTCCCACACTCAGTGAGACACGCACACACAAATACAAGCTACTGTTTTCATACAGGAAAAACAAAGGCATTATCAAAATCAGACTCAATACAACAGGGAAGCAACATTATGCAGATGCTCTCTCTTTTTCTCTTTCTCTTTCTTTCTCTCTCTCTCACTCTCTCCCAAACTCAGTGGCACACACACACACACACACACACACACACACACCACTTGAATTAAAGGTTAGATATGATGCAGCAGTATATAGATGTAGATCAAGGAGATGTGTTTTTTGCCCTCCACAGACTTCTTTCTCCCTCACTTTTCCTCTTTTTCCTTCTTCTTTTTTTACCTCTCATCCTTTCTCCTCCTTTCTCTTCTTCCCTCTATCTCTTCATCTCTCAGGTAAAAATCACTGACAAAGGCTTCTGTCTTTTCTTTGCATCAGCAAGAGCTCTTGAGGTAAAGCTGCACACAGAGAGGGAGGGAGTAAAAGAAAAAGGGTACAGGAAGAGGTGAAGACAGAAAAGAGGGCAAAAGAAGAAACAAGGGAGCAGCAAGAGAGATGGAGAAGTGTAGAAAAATAGACAACAGGGAAGACAGACAGAAAATCAGAGGAAAGAAATACAGAAGCAAAGTAGCAGGAGAGAAGATGCAGAATGCATCAGTGCTGGAGAGAAGGAAAGAGAAAGGGATTAAGGTGGAAAAGGAGAGAGAAAAAGGGAGAAAGTGGAAGAGAGAAGACAAGAAGAAAGTGAGTCGAAGAGGGAACAAGGACAGGAAAGAAAGAGAGCAAAAAGACAGAAAAAGAGGGATAGAAAGGAATACAGAGAAAGAGAGGAACAAAGATAAAGCAATTAAGAGAACAACAAAAAGAGAGAGTGACACAGAGGAGAAAACAAGAAAACAGATACCATGATAGGCAAAGAAAAAGCATTAGGATAGACTCAAAAGAACAATGCGTAGGCGAGCGAAAAACAAAGGAGTTATAGATGAAAGGATTTGTGTAGGTGAGAAAAAGAAAGAACGGATGATAAAAGAGAGAAAGTAAGAAGAACGAGAAGGAAAGAAGCAACACAATTCACAGACAGGAGCTGATGGCAGATGACAGATTTGTGATTTGGTGGCTTTCAAAATGGGTTAACAAGTCCACACACACACACACACACACACACACACAGAGAGAGAGAGAGAGAGAGCTGATGGGCTGTCACTTTATCAAATGAACTGCCTCTCGTTGTGTCCTTACACCCCCACTGAGATCCTCATTACTGACCATGATTGCCCCCACCTAACCTCCTTCACCTCCTTCTTCTCCTCTCTCTCCATCACTCCATTTCTGGGCCACCTTCTTAGCACCCTAATTATCATTATCTTTGATTTGCCATTTCTGTCTCCCCCCCCACCCTGTTTTCTTGACTTCTCAAATTCAGCATCAAACAACACAGATGATAGATAGATAGATAGATAGATAGATAGATAGATAGATAGATAGATAGATAGATAGATAAAAGAGACACCACTGACCAGCACATTTGGTTCTGGTGACCAGCGGTGGGCCTGGAGGTCCTGTTCCTCCCTCCCCAGGTCTGGACAGCAGCACCTTGATCTCGTACTCTGCATCCGGTTCCAGATGCCAGAGTTTATAGATGGGGGAGTCCACCACATGTGTCTCTGCCCAGTTCCCTGTGGTGGTGCGATACTCAACCTCCTTCAGGATGATCGGCCCATCGCCGATGATGCTGTTGGCGTTGGGTTTGATCCACAGGTAGGTGGCACCAACAGAGAGAAGCTCTGGCGGGGCGATCGGAGTGGGTGGAGCTGTGGAAGGGGAATAGATTACGTTTTAATAATTTTAGTGATGATTTATTTCTCTTTTTTTCCATGTAAAAACAGAGACAATAGCATCTACCTATAAAGACAGAAAGACAGAAATCTCTGTCTGTAGCACCAACATCTTTAGAACATGGCACTGTATGAAGGTGAAATCGGCACATTCATTGCTCAGGACCCAATGATGTGCAGTGTCACATGTGAAGTTGTTTGGATGAGCGGTTCTCAAATTGAGCTGTGCAGATAAAAACAAAAAGAGTCTGTATGGCAGGATACACTCTGGGTATGGCAGCATTGCTCTGGTCCAGTGCCACGGTCTCAACCCATACAGCAAACAAAGGTAACTCACGAGGAGCTCAGCAGTGTGTGTGAGTTGGTTGAGAAATTTGTTTTGACAGCACTGTACAGGTAAAAAGTAGTTATGTTTCACTATATTGGAAGCTCAACTTTATGTTGTACTGCAGCTAACAACAGCTAACAATGCTACCAGCACATAATGCTATTGTTAGTAAACTACGATAGCTAGTGTTGCTAACCTACAATAGCCATGCTGCTACTGCATTTAGCCACTGAACACAACTACATTAATGTCATATTATCTACGGTTACAGTTAGTTGTTGAACACTGAAGGGAAACGGAGTTGGAAGAGTTTATGAAGTTCTAGCCTTGTATGAAGGGAAAAGCGGTACATGCCATAAAGTCCAGTCTGTTCCAAACAGGCACGTTTTGAACGGGCACCACACTAGTTATGAAATAGGCAACAAACTGGATGTGAATGAGGTGGATTCTGGCTGAACCTTCCCATGGCCAGTCAGAAAAAAAGTAGCTTATTTTGCTGTATTTGAAGTAAACCCCCATAAGAAAACACAATAGAATGTTTCCTGAAAATGAAATTCAATACAGGGCAAAATTTAAAAAAAAAAATCACAGTAACTACACAACATCGCATAAGCACTGTAATAACTGAAGCTCATTCATAAAGCTTTTCTTACTTTAATCAGTGCAGCAGTGTCCCGTTAAGTTAGCGTTGTTGTAAGATGCGTTACAGGTAAATGACAATGAAGATTATAGTTTTAATGAGCAGCTTCATATTTATGAGCCACACTTTATCCTGCTTCACCTGGTGTCAAAACGACATTGAAAAGATAATTCCACAAAGAAAACAAATCCTGTACTGGAGCTCCACATTTTAAGAGACTTACACTAAGATAAGAAACAGATCTACACATAACTCGCTGTCGTGTGTGATCGCTGTGAGTGGGAGTGGGGCTCAGCTTTTATGGTGGTGCGAGTGTGTGTGTGTGTGTGTGTGTGTGTGTGTGAGGGAGAGAGAGGACAGAAGATGAGGCAAGAGGAGGCAGTGTCAGTATGTGAGATTTATTGATCACTAACACAGTTTGGGAGGCAAATACAGTTTAAAACTTTGGCCAGTTTTCATAACTCTGAAATTTAATCTTAATTTTTACGGTGCTTCCTTATTTAAATGTTGCTTCCCCGACATTTAAATAAGGAAGCACCGTAGTAACACCTCTTTCAAGACAAATGCTAAAAGATGCCATTTATGAACGAGGGAACATGGTTGTGTGACGATATTTGCTCTTACCGACACGGCAAGTCTGGCACTGTGCTTTATGAATCCCACCCAGTAAGTGGTGTCAAACAATAAAATATCCATAATCCTGAAAAAAAAACATGTTCTAGAAGTGGAGGGAGCTGCATTGTGCCTTTGTAGATCTAGAGAAAGCATATGACAGGGTGCCGAGAGAGGAAC
>VXCM01010077.1:0-30392 GCA_014773175.1 Lucifuga dentata | reverse complement strand
CTGAAATATGGTTTTATCCTTTGGGAAATGATTGTCAGTAACATAACATGTATGAAAATTTAATATGTTAGGCTTAAACATGCAAAATGGTGGTATGGTCCTTTAAGACAGTTACTGCAGTAATCACCTCATTAGTATGAAATATAACCTGTAAAAGCTGAAGTTGGTATTATCTGCAGAGGCTCGGCTGATCTGCAGCAGATACGCAAGAGTGGACAGCGTTTACAGCGAGAAGTCCAAAGTCACACACACATTCAAAATCACAAGGTGCAAAGCAGCTAATTGGCTTGACAGCACGTGTAATGGAGACTGTAAAAGCTCTCAGCCAGAGAAGCAGTGAGAATGGGCGGCGAGGGTTGTGGCTCGTCTCACTAAAACCAACTTTTCACATCAGTCCCATCCACAATCTTATGTTTGCTGAGCATGTGGAGGTTTGATACGCATTGAAATGTATTCGCTGCATGTGCATGTTCATGCGCTGGTTTGACTTGGCACCGTCAGCGATGGCTCAATTTTAATATAGAGACCAGAGAATTCTTGAGGCAGACTGTAAAAACGGAGCAGCACAATGGACAATGAGCGTGTCTGTGGTTTGGACTGTGAGCGATCGCGGGGAGTCTGATGGAAAGCTCACAGGGCCGCCGTGAGCACGCGAGGTCAGGACATATGCTGACACAGACTTCTGGAGCCGAGCCGAGAGGAAACTCAACCCTCATGTCTGCTCAGCAAAGCCTCCTGTTTGCCTCAAACTTCACGTCAAAAGTGATGTTATGTTTGTCTGAGATTAAACGTGTGGCAGTAACATGGAAAATTCAGTTTGTTTGCATTGAAGAGAATGAACCCCCTGCGTGCACACACACACACACATACACACGCAGACTTCCGAGGCATGAGTGTTCAGCAGGCCCTGAGGTGATTCTGCCTTAATATAATTCAAGTTTTTTTTTTCTAAACAAATGAACACAAAGCTTCATTTGTAAAACACAAATAAATGCTAAAGGTTAATTTTCTTGAATGTTTTGTTGAATTTTGGCTTTGGTCTCCTCATAACCAAACAACCGCACAACAGACGAAGCGTCCCACTCATTCAACTTCTCTCTTTCAATCACGTATTGAATTTCACTCGTGTCTTTTGTTTGGCCTTTTGTGATGTTCTGGCAAATCCTCCTTTCACAGCCAAGCTGTCAGGAGAAGCATGCTGTCCTCAGAATGAGACGAGCAGCGTCTGATTAGCATTCACAGCGCCATCTCCACTCCCCTGCTATTTTATTACCACAGGTGCAGGCTATTCATTGATCAGATGCACGCTACAGGCAAGGTCAGGCCTTAATTGAAAGCAGCTCTATTTATACACCTGCAGGCATTAAAGGTCTCCAAGAGAGCACGGCCAGGCTGAAAAGAAGAGAAAAGAAGGAAAAAACACAGCGTAGTGATAGAGTAGTGAAAACAGACGTGCCTTTGGAGACGTGTGTTAAGGCCTGCAGAGAAAGCAAGAGGCTTTTCCAAAACAGCATGACACAACCGGATCGGAATGCAGGTGCCAAACTTTGAGTTTTTGAAACAGCGAGCACCATTTGTTGTAAAGAGACCAGAGAAGCAAATCCTAGTTTGGTTTTATCTGTTTGTTTTTAACATATAGCTGTCAGCTTGCATAAAACACAATGCTGGTTGTGCTCAAACCCTTTGCAGGTGGTGCAGCGTATGCTGGGGTCTGGGTTTTCACTGTGGGAGGTCACGGGGTCAAACTGCTGGAAGTCCAATCAGAAAACCACAGTGGAAAGAGCAATCTGATTTTAACAGAGCTAAACATGCCTCTCTGATGGAAACGGCCTGTGCTTTTATTTCTTCTTTTTTGTCTTTTAAAGATGTTAAATATATTTCAAATATATGTATCCCACACTGGCTTATATTCACATATGATAGCAATGATTTAAGCAGTAGGTGCATAAATTCACGTTACTCTTAGTGAAATATGCCATCACAATGCGTATGAAATACGTGTGAAAATCATTAAAGGACCATACCACACATTTTGCATGTTTGAGCTGAATATATTCAATTTTCATACATGTTACATTACTGACAATCATTTCCCAAAGGATAAAACCATATTTCAGCTTTCCTGTTGTTTTACAAAATCTCTTAATTTTTCAAAATCAAATATTCAAGTGATACACCCACCTTAAAAATCCATGTTTCTCCTGCTAATAGTTACACAGCCTTATGAAGTCACAGTCCTTTAAATTTTTCCATAAACACAGGTCTTCTTTTGGGACTATATTCCCCGGTGGAGGCATACATTCACTCCACGCTTTTTATTGAGCTTAAACACTAAAATTACATAACTTCTAAAAAAACCTGAATACACGTCTTGTTGGTGATGATGGATTACCTATCCCAAGAACGTTTACAGTATCAACAAGTTGATTTTAATAGCAGAATGAACTGAAACCAATGGAGGTCTGGAAGGTAGGAAAAACATTTTTAATTCACTGTTCCAGTAGTATGCTTTGGGAAATGATTGTCAGTAACGTGAAAATTGAATATATTAGGCTCAAACATACAAAATGTTTGAACCTAATATATTCAATATTGAATTACATGTGCTGTGTTTAGGATCCTTTAAACACAGCACATGTCACATTAAACTCTATATAATTAGCTGTAAACTGTCTAGACATAATATAGTATCTATGAGTTTTCATTTAGAAAAACATCAGTTATTCTCATTACTTTGGATAGGATTAAAAAATACTTTGTGCTTGAGAAGCAAAGAAAAATTATATAAAAATACATAATGTTTGAATTATTGCTGATGAAACAACATATGCACATTTCTTTCACAGTAAAGCAGGAAGTAGTGCCTTTATTTTGTATGTCCAGGTTTCATTAAGTGCCTTTTATCTCATTTGGTAGAACTGGGCAAAATGTTAAGATCATGAAGGGCTGCTGAAGTGTTTAAATCAGATTTGGGAGATTTAGGCGGCGTAGTTGAGCTTTACATGCTTTGCTATGATCTGCTGGGACCTGCAGCAGAGAAAAGCAGCAGAATGCTGTGAATAAAACATCTCCATGTTCCTTTACAACTATTTTCAGGATCCTGTTGGGACAAGATGAAAGGCTTTGTGCCTAATATCGCTGTAGCTGCAGGTGTGGAGGCTCCCATTTCACCCACTGATGATCAGACGAGTGGGGGGGGGGTTTGGGGACAACAGCTAGACATCTCACATTTGGATAAGCATCTGAGAGTTCAATCAAATGCAGCACCAGCAAGTAAAACCCTCTTTGTGCTCAAAAAGTCAGATACGTGTCAGATTTCTGCAACTGGAAGAACTAAACACACAGATCAGAATTTCAACTCATACGCAACAACAAGCGACACTCTTCTGCGTTATCTGCATGTGAATGACATAAACCATCATACAATGATTACGCTCCATCAACAGAAATGGAGGACATGTTCTACACACCAGACATGCTGATGTAAACAGACGTGTTAGTGAGATAAACAGTCTGACTCCTCCCACTTCTGATCACCTGATCACCTGATGAATGCACCAATCCTGCTGATAAACCCTCATTTCATCGTTGCAGTAAATAAATATTTCTATCTCATTTTCCTCCGTTGCAGCGTTTATTTTATGGTTTTATGTTTCAGGTCAAAAGCGTGTGAAAGCACGCGTGTCAGATAAGAGCCATTTCAAAAAGAAGATGTAAAAAGGCCACCATAAATATTAGACGTAGTGTGATGTAATGTAAGTGTTATCAAAACAGAGTAAAATGGTGATTTCTTTATGTGCAGCCTGAGACGTCAGGCTGCTTCAGCTGATTAAAGCTGCACTCTTTAAGTTTGTAAAGTGGGCGGAGTCAAACCCTCCACCCTGCCCTGCTAGCTCCTCCCACAAGAAACCTCTCTGAATGCGAATCCCGTTATGTTAGCTATGGAGCCAACTCCATTTCTTGATGTGATTATGTGCTCAACGTTTATCCACTGAAAACATAAACTGAAAAAACAAATACTGTAACTAAGGAATTTTAGCGTAGGCAGCTGCTTGAAGACTGAAAGCTTAGCCTATAAAGGAGGAAGGACAGAAATATACTACAAAGACTTCACTTCTCTTCTAAAAAAAAAAAAAAAAANAAAAAAAAAAAAAAAAAAAGGCAACAAAGCTGCATCAACGATTGTGTCATAAAACCCATTTATAATCATTAATTTCTCAGTGAAAGCACGGCCACAAAGTGTAATATTTAGCTAAAGGCTGTGCAGGCTAACGCAGCTAGCGTTAGCCTGCACAACTTCGCCTTAAAACCTGTTTCTCATGTTTGTTTTGCACATGTCGCAATGAATTCTAATTACAGCGACAGAGTTATTGTAGTAACGCTGGACAACGTAGCCGCTGTCTAAACACAAACAACAACAACGCTGTTTAAACACAAAGAGATAACTAGACAACAGCCGTGGCTTTGAGATTGAAGAGCATGAAGTACGGGACGACAGCAGAAATCCAAACAGAATCTGCACCCAACATCAGTGGAAATCCTGGTAACATCCCTTCTTCATACAGAGAATATTAACAAACAAACAAACAAAAAACTGCACATTAGATAAAGCCAGGGATTTCAGTATCATGAAGGTGGCTCTCTTTTAACCTGGCTGGATCACCATGGCAACTCATGCTGCAGACATAACCAGGTCAGGACCAGGTTATATTGAGAGTTTTGGCTTGAAATCCACTAAAAAGCGTCACCCTTTCAATCAACTTTTGGAAATGGCGTCACCATTCTTTCCAGATCACATTGATTTGGGTGCTGGAATTGTGCGAGGTTCACTTCAGAGAGAGAGAGTTTAGAGACAGAATAGATCCGTTGGCTTTTCCTGACGATGTTCTCTATGAACACTACAGATTCTCAGTTGATGGAACTTGTCGAGCCGGACCGGACTGGAGCCGTGCACTTACAATAGCGCAAACTGTATGCATCACATTGCATTTTATAGATGCAACATGATGCATAAAATATTATATATAATTTTACATTTTGTGCTACTGTAAGTGCACGGCTCCGGTCCGGTCTGGCTCGACAAGTTTGCATAACGTATACCCTCAGCTGAGAATCTGTAGCGCATATATGTTTGTGATGTTCCTGGCCATTTGCCCACCCTCGCTATAAAAGAAGCCTTCTATAAAATAGCAGGTAACATACATTAATATTCACGATATTATGAATCAGTATGACATTTACATTAATAGTATACTATTATGTATGACTTTAGCCTACATTAATAGTAGCCTATATGGTGTACAGCACCGATTAAAAATGGATTAGTCAATACTAATAAAACTAATAAAATTAATTTCACTTTGATTTGGTCAAAAACTAGTGATTGTTATGTATCCTACATGGACAGTGTCAGACCTAAACACAGTTCTTAGTATATTTAAATCTGCTGCATCAGGTTTAAAGTGTCAGAGCTGCAGAATGTGCAGCATCACGTTAAACGGTGGCATTGAGATGCATTGAGTGGTAAATTACATAAAACTTACATATAAACTATCAGCAGCTTTCTGCAGCATTCCTCCCTAGCCTTATTTGCAGCAACGGCTTTGCTTTTAGCAGTTATGATGTGTTTGAAATCTTCATAGCGCTGCATGATAACTTTGCTCCTCCTGACTGAAATAAACAGCTCTGATTGGTTCATTTTGTGCGTTACGCCCCCTTTATGTGAACATGCACAGAGCTTGATGAGGAAAGCCTGGGTTGACAAAGACGGTTGATAACCAGCGTCATGGTACCCGTTATCTCTGACTGGAGTTTTAGGCTTTGTGGAGCAGCTAAGGCAAAGAAACCCTGGATCTGATGAAGGTGCTTCATGGTACAGACCTCAGATGAAAGCGCGCCGTAAATGTAAACGAGACGTGATTGGCTACTCTCTGAGGAGCTTCTTTGTGCTGATTGGTGGAAAAATTTGGGGCTGAATATTTTCTTCAAATCAGAATTACTCCAGTAGGAGAAGCCACAGAGTTTTTTTTTTTTTTTTTTTTTTTTCACAGAACACTTAATACATTCCTTTCAGAATTTAATGAAATGTTATGAAAATTCATAAAAATGTGTTTTTTTTTAAAAAAGTTATAGACTGCAGCTTTAACGTCTGGATCTTATTCTTTATGTTTAATAGGCCTTCTCATGTACACTAGTTTCATATAATACATACTATTATACTATTTATTTAACATAACAACAACAACAAAAGTGATTATTATTATTATTATTATTATTATTTTATTATAACACAGAGGCACTATTATATGGGACGCCAAATGTGCCAAAGTTAAATATGTAAAAACGATATTATGAAATAAATAACTCTATGCAAAAATACTAATAAGTTATTAAATAATTCCATAAATCTTAAATCTTATTTCAAAACAACACTTTTATTTCTTAATGCCCCATTTGTTAAGTCTCTTTTTTTTTTTTTTNTTTTTTTTTTTTTTTATTTCACAACACCTTTTTTTGAACGCACTTAGTATATCATAAGGACACATTTCATGATGAGATCTTGGTCTGTCAATCAGGACCAGTGGGCGTGGCCTAACGCTGATAGGTTGTTCCAGTAGTCAGAGAAGGCAGACAACCTCAACTGGAAGTTAAAACTTTCTGCGACAGCTATTAAACTGTCACCAAATTAAGTTTTGAGATTTTTTTCATGCTAGAAAGCAGCTGCTTAGAATTCAAATATGTGGCCAACTGTTTAAAATAACGCTGAATTAAAAATTTGTCAGTTTTGGAGACATTTTCCATACTATTATGCATAAACTCTAAATAAGAATCAACACACAGATACAGAGAAGATTCATCAGCCAAATTTCGTTTTCATAACACAGATTCCTGGCGTAGCTTGTTTGCCTGGTGTTTGAAGCTAATTTCATTTCTCTCCCGTTAACAACAGAAATGGCAGCAGCGGCGAGCAGGAAGTGACTCACGTCGTCCTGTTGTTGAAAACGTTGTTCTTTGCAGCTTCAGCAGCCTGAGTCGCTGCTTTCTTCTCCTCAAACTCCTCTCTGCTCAGCACCGTGCCCTTGTGGCCAAACTCCACCAGCTGGCGGGCCAACTTCCTGTTCTGAAGACAAACGACACAAACGACACAAACAGCACAAATGACACAAATGACATGAGGCAGTCAGATGAGGAGCAGGGGCAGATCTAGAGTTAGTGGAGAGCCAGGGCTTAGCCCAGAGCTCCACTGGAAAATCCAGGCATGAGGCTTAGGCTTTATATCTGCCAAAGCTAATAGCTTTGGCAGATATAAAGCTACCAGATATAAAATAGCTTTGGCTGTCTACCAAAGCTATTAACTTACCATTCTGAACTAATCATCCTTAACTTACCATTCTGAACTTATCATCCTTAACTTATCATTTCTTAATTTATGATCCTTAACTTGCCTTTCTTGTCTTGTCACCCTTAACTGATCACCTTTAACTTACCATCCTAAGCTTACCATTCTTAAATTACCATCCTTAACTTATGATGCTTAACTTACCATCCTTAACTTATCATCCTTAATTTACCATTCATAACTTACCATCCTTAACTTATCATCCTTAATTTACCATTCATAACTTTTCATCCTTAACTTATCATCCTTAATTTACCATTCATAACTTATCATCCTTAACTGATCATTTCTTAATTTATGATCCTTAACTTGCCTTTCTTGTCTTGTCACCCTTAACTGATCACCTTTAACTTACCATCCTAAACTTACCATCCTAAACTTACCATCCTAAGCTTACCATTCTTAAATTACCATCCTTAACTTATGATGCTTAACTTACCATCCTTAACTTATCATCCTTAATTTACCATTCATAACTTACCATCCTTAACTTATCATCCTTAACTTACCATTGTTAACTTATCATCCTTAACACCAAGGCATGAAGTCATCATCTAAAATAAAATCTCACTGTCAATCCAACCACTTGTCAGATGAAAGTTTTTGCCACATCTCTACATAAAGTTCAGCGAGTAGCAGCCAGACCTACACCTCAACCTACACCTTAACCTACACCTCAACCTACACCTCAACCTACACCTTAACCTACACCTCAACCTACACCTTAACCTACAACTCAACCTACACCTCAACCTACACCTTAACCTACACCTCAACCTACACCTTAACCTACAACTCAACCTACACCTCAACCTACACCTTAACCTACACCTCAACCTACCCCTCAACCTACACCTTAACCTACACCTCAACCTACCCCTCAACCTACACCTTAACCTACCCCTCAACCTACACCTTAACCTACCCCTCAACCTACACCTTAACCTACACATTAAGCTACAGATTAGGCTACAGAATAAGCTACACACACATACTCTGCTTAACCTCCGTGCTGCTTGCCACAAGTGAGTTTTAGACTGTTTCTGGTGCTAAAATCATGGTCTTCCTTTTCATGAGTCACTGAGCGTCTTTGAAGGAGCTGCTCTAATGCTCACAGCAGCATCTGACCTGGCAGCAAATGACTGGAACTACTTCACATTTCTAGCAATCAGATGCTGTCAGCAGTTTAAACACGGACATCAGGAGAAATGGGTTTATAAGTGGATGATTTATCAGCACTCTGCTCTTATCAGCAGAGGTCAGCTGACCTGAGCTCGCTGGGTTGTGTCACAGGCTGATGCAGTTTGATCGTGATTGACTGGCTGATTATCAGGTCAGATATGAGCTCTGTTTGTGTTTGTGTGTGTGTGGATACAGGTGTTCAAACAAAGTGACCATTTCAACATCGACGCCAGCAGCAATTGTGCCACCCACTGGACAAAAGAGGATCCAAGTTTTTCATACACCAACTAAACAAATGTTAAATTTATGCTTATTTTAAACCATTTTGAGTTTCAACAAACTCACCCAAAATTAAAAAGATCTATCAACGAAAATCAAATATATCAAAGTGTAGTTAGTTGTAAATCTGTTGAAGATTTGAAAATCTGATTTAAAAAATAAAAACAGACAGACAGACTTGTATTATCTCTGGAATTTGGAATAAGGAGCAGATTTTGTTACCACAGTGGCTGGCTCCAACAATGGATCGTAATTGTGGTGAGAAATGCTAATTTGCTAAATGTCAAGCCTGACAGCCTTTAACACCAACACACTGCTTACTGATGCAGTCATTACACCTGTCAAACAGGTGTAGGGCATAAGAATGGCTATATTCCATTTCACTTTGGCTTGCACAGCCTTGCTAATGTGCATGGAGGTTTTCTGGCATTTCAGGCATGATTAACCTGACCAGATTAATACCTGCTCACTTTCCCCTGAAACAGTCAAAATGACCAAGATTAATGTCATTTTCACAAGAATCTAATTATTCCCACCTCATCATACAATGGCTGCTTCTTTCAAACTGCCTGATAATTATCATAAAGCCATAAAGCAACCTTCATAATAACTTTCATAAACAAGCTAAACCTCCAGAGTGAATGTGTGTGTGGATCTGTGCATCTGTGTGTGACTGCCACCTAGTGGGCATCTACTAAAGGTACAACAGAACCCCACGCATCTGTGGGATTCATACAGCAGCAACATGAGCTGAATCCAGCAAAAGTTACTGTGTGCTTAAATCTTTAAATGTCAGTGACGTCAGAAAACGCCTATATACTGCAAGGTATCTCATTTAAACTCATTTAAACTCGTTTAAACTGCAGGCCCTTAAACAGCCTGATAGAGGAATTTACGCCAAATTGTTATTAACTTGAAGCTGTTAAAAGTTGAATCATCGTTCAGTATTGACTTTTTTATTGTTATTATTCAGCATGTTTTACCGCATTAGATGTCAGCTTGTTTTAAATCGTCTCCCTTCACAACAACTTCTACAAAATAAAAGTCCTGACAGCGGATCTCAACCACGTGACTCACGTCCAAGTAAGACAGATCCACGGCCGTGATTCTGGAGTCCAGATAATCCTCGTAGACCTTAAACTGTGTTTCGGTACCGTCAAAACGAGCAGCCGCGCTGTCCTCCATGTCTGTGTTTGGAACTGGCTGCTATGGCAACGCACCCTCCTCTCTCTCTCTCTCTCTCTCTCTCTGTGTGTGTGTGTGTGTGTGTGTGTGTGCGCCTGTCTAATGATGCATTCAGGTCACGTTGGGTTATACCCATTTTGCATATTTGACCATAATATATTCAATTTTCATTCATGTTACGTTACTGACAATCATTTCCTAAAGGATAAAACCGTATTTCAGTTTTCCTGATATTTTGCAAAATCTCTTAATCTTTCAAAATCAAATATTCAAGTGATACACCCACCTTAAAAATCCATGTTTCTCCTGCTAATAGTTACACAGCCTTNTTTTTTTTTTTTTTTTTTTTTTTTTTTTTTTTTTTTTTTTTTTTTTTTTTTTTTTTTTTTTTTATTGCGCTTACAGTAAACGCTAAAACTGCGTAACTTCTAAAAAACAAATGTCTTCTTGTAAAAGAAATGTTTGCCTTTATAGTTTAACAATGATGGGACATTAAAATCACCAGCACTGCATTTCAGACACTCTAAAGCTGCTTTTTGTATGATAGACCTGAAACTTGCAGCATTTCAAGCTTTATTTGATGAAATTGTCACAGTTACTATTTGATGAACACGTTTTTTTTTTTGACAAAAATATTTTATATTTNAATTGTCACAGTTACTATTTGATGAACACGTTTTTTTTTTTGACAAAAATATTTTATATTTAGTTTACCACACCTGTATTGTCTTTTACCAGTCCTTACCTTGAAGCCATTTTTATTAGAAAACATACTGATACATATAAATAACGATGGATGGATTTATTTGTGATATATTTTTTTTACATATAAAAGTGTTCTTCAGATGGGTGCTAGAAAAGCATTTCAGTAAAAAAAAAAAAATTCTTTAGAACATTTCTAATCANGATGGGTGCTAGAAAAGCATTTCAGTAAAAAAAAAAAAATTCTTTAGAACATTTCTAATCAACAGAGAACATGATAACAATACAAACATGAAAAAACAAACAGCATCAATTCATATCAGCGTGTTAAGGAGCTGCTGCACATTTATGCTGCTTCCTCTTGTACAACAAACAGACTGGCAAAGGAAACTTTTTGTTAGCACTGTGCATTTTAAAGGACCATACCACTCATTTTACATGTTTGAGCCTAATATATTCAATTTTCATACATGTTACGTTACTGACAATCATTTCCCAAAGGATAAAACCGTATTTCAGCTTTCCTGATATTTTGCAAAATCTCTTAATCTTTCAAAATCAAATATTCAAGTGATACACCCACCTTAAAAATCCATGTTTCTCCTGCTAATAGTTACACAGCCTTATGAAGTCACGGTCCTTTAAATTTTTCCATAAACACAGATCTTCTTTTGGGACTATATTCCCTGGTGGAGGCATACATTCATTCCACGCTTTTTATTGAGCTTTAACGCTAAATATAACTTCTAAAAAAAGCCTGAATACACGTCTTGTTGGTGATGATGGATTACCTATCCCAAGAACGTTTCAAGTATCAACAAGTTGATTTTAATAGCAGAATGAACTGAAACCAATGGAGGTCTGGAAGGTAGGAAAAACATTTTTAATTCACTGTTCCAGTAGCGTGCTTTGGGAAATAATTGTCAGTAATGTTACGTGTATGAAAATTAAATATATTAGGCTCAAACATGAAAAATGGGTGGTAAGGTCCTTTAAGAGAGGAGAATGCTGCAATAGCAGCCACACACACACACACACACTATGGGTAGTCCCGGCATATGGGGGACGGAGTTGTGCGTGTGTGTGTGTGTGTGTATGTGTGGTTGGACTGTGACCAGCAGAGGTCAGAGGTCAATGTGAGAAAGAGGCTCAGTAATAACAGAATAACAGATCAGATCAAATTTTTCACTTTTCTGTAAACACACTGATCAGCTGAGTGTTTTTATCAATCAGATGTATTGATCAATAACACACGTGAGACAAATAGTTTCAAACATCAGATTTCATATTGATGAAATTTAGCATCAGACTGAAACACGTCTTCATTTTTGTGAGATTATGCACTTTTTATACATACAGTACATCATATATATTTTACCTGACATATAAATAAATAAATCCTGTATTAAAGCAAAGTTAATGATGTGATAACAGACATTTATGAATGAGGGTCATGGCTGTGTGAAGCTTTTTACACTTAACATGTTCAATCTGCTGTTTTATGAATCACCCCAATATGTTTTGTACTTTGTATTAGTAATAATTATACAGAGATAGAAATTTTCATCTCAGTTATCATATCTGAGTGAAATACAGCAGAATACACAGACGACTGAGATTCTTTTACTGGCATCAGGCCAGGACGTTTGGACGTAAAGTGGGAGATTTAAGTTTCTTTGTGTTGTTCTGCAGATTTGACCTCAAGCTCAGTTCATTTGAAGCAGGTTGTTCTCAAATATAAATCTTAAAGGTCCACAAAGAAAATTTTCAATAAGACAAAGGTCTGTTTATTAAGGTCAGTCAAGNTAAATCTTAAAGGTCCACAAAGAAAATTTTCAATAAGACAAAGGTCTGTTTATTAAGGTCAGTCAAGCCAGGGTCAGATTGGGATCCTAATTTTTACCAGGAATTTAAGAAATATAAATAATTTTAATAGCGTACTGAAAGAAACTGAAACTAACAGTAGTGTGGAAGGTAGGAAAAGCAATTTTAAAATGTATTGCTTCAAGAGCATGTTTTTGAAAATGATTGTCAGTAACATAATATATATGCATATGTTTTATTGGGCTAAAACATACAAAATCACCATTATGATCCATTAGGGACAGTTAGAGGTTATGAAAAGTGCTACAGTAAGTCCATGTGGCTTCAGAGATTTTAGAATTTTCCTACAAAACTTGCATAATGAAATATGCATTCAGATATTCACTCACACGGAATAAAGCAGAGGGATGGGGGGGGGGGGNGGGGGGGGGGGGAAGCAGACGAAACAATGGACGGACTCTGAATATGGTTGGACCAAACCAAAGCAGAGTGGACAGTGGAACGGTTAGACATTCACAGCGGAGAATGTTGACTCGTTGCGTTGCAGCAATGTCTCACAGATAATACACATAATACATATGAAAAGTATAATTTGCTCAGAGTCTGGAGACAGTTGTGGTTTGGTCCTGATCTTGACCAGAATCCGGACTTTGAGGATAACTGATTTAAAGTGTTAAAAAGCAAAACTGAATAAGTTGAGGTCATGATTTGTCATAAATAGAGACAGCATTCACCGCCTGATGTATAGACAACTTGAACCTTCAACAAGGCTCCACTCACGCTGCCATCTTTCTCCTGCAGCGGTGGTGGCGAGCTCATCCTGGCTGGAAGGCTGTGACTGGATTTTTTGGGGTTTAGCTAGAAGGTAAAATGATGGTTTTGATGAGCAGCTTTCTGCTTGATCCACAGACATCAAGGATGAAGACAAAACTCATCTTCATGCTGATCTCCTCCAGTCTGAAACGTTTTGTGGCTGAAAAATTGACTTAGTTTCATCCTTTAGCTGTTGTTTGAAGCATTTTATTCTGATTCTGGTTTTCAGCAGCTTAAGTCTGGGAATAACACAAATAAGTAAAAATGGTTTAAACTGATTTTTTTCACCTGGATTTTCTGTCCTCCTGCATCTAAAAGTGGTTTGTTGCTGCTGTCAGAACGTCCTGTAACATCACGTCATAAACGTGGAAGACATCTTGAATATTCTTCCTCTAGAAAAAACACACAAAGGGATGCTGATGATGTGTAAGAGCACCTAGAAAAAGTACAGAAAATATACGCTTTAACAAAAGTATGTTGCAAACTTTTTTTAAATATAATTTTTAATGTTCTTAATCAGATTTTCACCTATTTTAATTTTTAAAAAGCACATTAAATTTCCTTTTTCTTTTTTTTTTGGTGCACACTGCAGATAACTGGAATGATTTAAATATGGCAAAAGATCATTATCTGTTTCTTAGCACATCCATACGTCCGTCTACAGACATTTATCCAAATCTGTACTTCGGCCAGTATTTGACTTGCGTGCGTCTTGGCGCTGTGCCTGTGTGGACGTTGGGTTTGGACGGCGGCAGCGTTGACGGAGTTCTCCGTCTGTCTTTGCTCCTGTTGGTGATGGTGAAGCCACGCTCGGTCGCGTCGTGCAGGCTGACTCTGGGCAGGAAGTGGGTGGACACGTGTTGGGACTTGACACGTGGGCTGGAGCCCATCTTGGCTTTGCCTCGCTTGTTGAGGGCCACGAACCACTCCCGGCCGGTGCGCTGGCTGCTGTGGAGCANTGGCTTTGCCTCGCTTGTTGAGGGCCACGAACCACTCCCGGCCGGTGCGCTGGCTGCTGTGGAGCAGCGAGGCGTAGGTGTTGTAGCTGTTCTCCTGGAAGCGCTCCCTGAACTTACAGTCATCTGTGAACCGTTCCTACAGAATCCAAGAACACAAGAGAAAAACAAATCACGTCTGTCATATGAAAAAAGTAAACAACTTATGGAACAAAGTTTTAATAGAACAACATGACCCATAAGGAGTGTTAAGTTCTGAGCCTAACATAGAAAATCTCAGTCAGAGGTGTTTTATTTTTCAGCATTTATTTTTCTCCTTCCAGCTCCATACAATGCTGCCAAGGATTAAAATGAAAAAAATCCTCCACATATGATGACATCATCATTTGAGGACAAACAGCTTCTAGTTAAAGCCATTTCCTGTTTGGGGAGAAGTGAAAGTCAAATCAGGCGTGTGTTGTGCTAGATCAACATCACAATCAGCTGCCATGGCAACAAACGTATGTAATACGTGTGTATTTGTCACTTTTATTTATCTATTTATTTATTTATGGGGGTGATGAATGAACTGAAGATGTCCAGCCTGATCTTTACCAGCGACATTAACACAGCACTGATTACATGTTACATGTTATCAGCTGTTCAGTCTTATTTGCTGACAGATGTCAGTGTCTCCATGCAGATCAGCTCATGTGAAACCTTTACTAAGTAAATTCCTTCATCACTGTATATCTGTTTCATTTTCATGAGAGCACACACACACACACACAGACACGCAAACACACACAAGCACACATGCAGATAAACACATACACACACACAGAGACATATACACACATGCAGACACACACACAGTTTTTGTGTGTGTTGTGTGTGTATGTGTGGCTTTATGTGGATTTATGTGGATATATGTGGATTTATATAGATATATGTGGTTTATATAGATATATGTGGATTTATATACTTATTTGTGGATTTATATAGATATATGTGGCTTATATAGATATATGTGGATTTATATAGATATATGTGGATTTATGTGGATATATGTGGATTTATATACTTATTTGTGGATTTATATAGATATATGTGGATATATGTAGATATATGTGGATTTATGTAGATATATGTGGATTTATGTGGATATATGTGGATTTATATAGATATATGTGGATATGTGTAGATATATGTGGATTTATGTAGATATATGTGGATTTATGTAGATGTATGTGGATTTATGTAGATATATGTGGAATTATGTGGATAGATGTGGGTTTATGTAGATATATGTGGATTTATGTGGATATATGTGGATTTATGTGGTTTATATAGATATATGTGGATTTATGTAGATATATATGTAGATTTATTTAGATATATGTGGAATTATGTGGATGTATGTGGATTTATATATATATATATATTTGTGGATTTATATAGATATGATATGAAATTAGACTGCCACTCTATGGTGCAAACAAACGTAAAAACACAAGACATTGAATCAAACATAGGATATATAATAAAGCAGACAGATAGAATAAAAAGAATAAAACTAGAATAAATAATCTATTGTACATATTAAGATAAAGTGCAAGTGTCTTCTCAGTGCCTTTCCTTATTTAGTGAGCAGATTGCCTTCGGGAAGAAACTGTCTCTGAATCTGGTGGTGCGTGTTTTGACTGACCTGTAACGCCTGCCAGAGGGCAATAGTTCGAAGAGGTGGTGACCTGGGTGGTTGGAGTCCTTGATGATATTAGTGGCTTTGCAGAGGTAGCATGAGATGGCAATGTCTTCCAGAGAGGGCAATTGGCAGCCTATGATTTTTTTCCGCAGTCCTCACCACTCTCTGGAGCACTTTTTTATCTGCAGCAGAGCAGCCTGCATACCACACTGAAATACAGTAAGTCAGGATGCTCTCAATGGTTGCCCAGTAGAAGGCCACCAGCAACTTCCTCTTAGTGTTGTGCCTCCTTAGCACTCTCAAGAACTGCAGTCTCTGCTGTGCTTTCTTGATAGTTGCAGTTGTGTTGGCCAACCAGCAGAGGTCCTTGCTTATGAGGACCCCCAAAAACTTAAAGGTCTGCACCCTCTCCACACATGTCGCATTTATGCAGAGAGGGGGCAGATCTGTGTCTCGTTTCCTCCTGAAGTCCAGAGTTAGCTCCTTGGTCTTTGTGATGTTCAGTGCCAAGTTATTCACTGAACACCACTCAGACAGTCTCCGTACCTCGTCCCTATATGATGACTCATCTCCCCCTGTGATGAGCCCGATGACAGTTGTGTCATCAGCAAATTTAATTATGGTGTTGGACGAGTGGGCTGGTGTGCAGTCATAGGTGTATATGGAGTAGAGGAATGAACTCAGCACGCAGCCTTGGGGTACGCCAGTGCTTAGTGTGGTAGAGGAGGAGATGTGGGGGCCAGTTTTAACTCTCCGCGGGCGGTTTGTGAGGAAGTCTTTGATCCATGTGCAGATGGTTGCGGACAGGCCTAAGTCTTTTAGTTTGCAGATTAAGATGTTCAGGATGATAGTGTTGAATGCGGAGCTATAGTCGGTGAAGAGCATCCTCACATAGCTCTCTCTGCATTCCAGATGATTCAGTGCTGTGTGGGTTGCGATGGCGATGGCATCTTCAGTGGATCTATTAGCACAATAAGCAAACTGATGTGGGTGGAATGATGGAGGGAGACTGGTTTTGATGTGATGCAGGATTAATTTTTCGAAGCACTTCATGATCGCTGGTGTAAGTGCAATCGGTCTATAATCCTTCAGGTCCACAGAGACTGGCTTTTTGGGAACAGGGATTATAGTGGCTGACTTTAGGCAGGGTGGTATAGTGGCTTGTGACGGGGAGATATTAAAGATCTTTGTGAAGACCCCAGCGAGCTGGTCAGCACATGCCTGTAGTACTTTGCTTGGTACTCCATCAGGTCCAGCTGCCTTCTTTGGATTTACTGACCTGAGCACACGCCTCACATCCTGTTCCAGCAGTGTGAGTGTGTGGGTGTTAGAGGCAGGTGGGGGCAGTGGAGGCAGTGAGTCTGTTGCAGATCTGTTAGCCTCAAACCTAGCGAAGAAGCGGTTTAGCTCCTCAGCATCGGCATACGTAGTATTGTTGGTACTGCCTTTGTAGTTGGTTATGTGCTTTATTCCCTGCCACACCCTTCGTGAGTCATTATGTGTCAGGTGGTCCTCAATCCTACTGTTGTAGGCGATCTTAGCCTCTTTTATGTCTCTCTTCAGGTCAGCTCTCACAATACTGTACTGAGCTTTGTCACCTGACCTGAAGGCAGTGTTGCGGGTTTTAAGGAGTGTTTGGACCTTACTCGTCATCCAGGGCTTCTGATTGGGAAACTCCCGGATGTGTTTTATGACAGTGACATTGTCAGCACAGCTTTTAATGTAAAAAAGCACAGTATCTGTGTATTCTTCCAGGTCCCCTTGATCGAATAGATCCCATATTGTGCGAGCAAAACAGTCCTGCAGCTGAGATAGAGCCTCCTCAGGCCAGGTTATGATGGTTTTGATACTTGGCTTTGTTGTTCTTCTGAGAGGCGTATATGCAGGAAACATATGTATATGGATATATGTATATAAACATATATATGTGGATATATGTAGATATATGTGGATTTATGTGGATATATGTGGATTTATGTGGATATGTGTGGATTTATATAGATATATATGGATTTATGTGGATTTATATAGATATATGTGGATTTATGTGGATATATGTGGATTTATATAGATATATGTGGATTTATGTGGATATATGTGGATTTATATAGATGTATGTGGATTTATGGCATCCTGCTGCCCCACAGCACTGAATGTTCCCTGCTTTGTACCTAAAAATACTTTGGGTGGGAAACAGGGATGTCTGCTTTCTTGCTGCAACATGACTTCCTTGTTTAAGCTCCTGTCATTCTGAAATAACACAAACTGTTCTGCTTTGCTGAAAAGTGCAGCATAGCAGAAAATGATGCCGTTCCAGCATTTAGCAAACACGCTGGTCACAGGAGAGCAGCACCAATGCTGCAGCCATTCAGCCTGCGTTCGCCTTCTGGCTTGTTTTAAAAGATGATTATAGAATGTTATGGGACTCAAACACACTGGGTGGTTTGCACTGATTTCACTAAATGCTAAATTTAACTAAAACAGCTGCTGTTACCAGTCAAGGAATTACCATTTTACACACATGCATCAACACACACATAGCAGGAAGAAGCCTTCATGCTGTTTCATAATGCTGCAGCGAGAATGTTGAAATCATAAAGCTTACACGGATTGTTCACGCTCTTTACAAGCACCTTTCTCATCATCGGCAGCTTTAAGCTTGGTTTATACTTCATGTTATCACCAGGGTGCAAGGGGGCGCACATATGACATAATCGCAGTGTCGCATGGCGCTCTGGGCCTCTGTGATGTTGTGTCATGTGGTCGCACACCTCCTTGATTTTGTGACTTAGTGCGAGCAGCACAGTGTTGAAAATGGACGAGCTGGATGTTAGACTTACTGAGCTGTCGTGTCCATCAATGCCTTTCTGACTCATCCTGAGACATTATAAGGATCTTCACATGACCCAAAACTCCTGGAACCAAACACCAACTGCACAGAGCAACGACTTGGAAAAACAGGCAGGATTGTTTAGTGAATACTGCTGCCTTTGTTCTGCCCCCAAGTGGAACAGTTACTGAAAGGTTAACTCTCTTATCAGCTGCTGGGAAGTGCAGATAAAGATGGTGACTAACTGGTTGAGAAACACTTTAAGTACAACATCAAAACGTTTTAACAGCATAGGTGATCATTGATGAAGTGAAATTATGTGTCAGTAAGACAATCAAATGTGATACAACTGAAAAGCCACCAACTCTCTCTCTCTCTCTCTCTCTCTGCTCTCTCTCTGCCCCCATTACTCATGCAGTGTGTGTTTAATAAATGCAGGTGACCTTTCACCTTTGGAAGCATTCTGTTTGTGATATCTTCCTGAATAGGTCATGTGGCGTAACAAACTGTTTTCAGGCAATAAACTGCCTCTGTGAAAACATCTACATATTAAATTTGATAGAACGTGCAAAAAAGGTTCAGTGTCACCTGAAACTATGGCATGAGGCCTGAGCCCCCCCCCCCCNCACACACACACACACACACACACACACACACATGCACATAATCACAGTGATTAAAGAGCTCTGTGCAGCTGGAGCCGCAGATTGGAGTTTTAGTTAGGCAAATATTTTTCTGTTCTGGAGGCAAAAATTAGCTCAATGACTGAGTCAAATTACAATGGCTGAAAGCTCAGAGTTTTCAGCTCAGAGTACTGAAGGAACTCTGATCAAAACACCAAATATACTGTGTGTGTGTGTGTGTGTGTATATATATATATATAATCTTTACTGCATATAAAAACTGTTACTTTATGTATGATAAGGCTAAAAAAAAGAAAACCCTGCTAGCATTTCCTAAGAGCAACGTCACAGCATCACAATACAAAAGAAGTGGATGGAACAAACAACAAGCTGATGATTTTGTGATTAGCATAACCTGACCAGAAATTGAGCCTAATATCTAAAGTTTCTAGAAACTTCTAGAAAGTGTCCATCCTCTTGGAAGCATGAACATTCTCATGGTAGTTTGAGTGCTGGAGTTTTAAATTTCTTGCGTGCATGTAGAAATTTTGACCTAATGATGGTGCTACATCAAAAGGTCAGAGGGTCAATTAAAATATTTGGAGAGCATGAATACCCACAGCATGATTTAGTTCAGATCGACTGCAAGTCTGTGGGGAAAATAGACTGCATGATAGTAAAGGAGAATTTGTAGATTTTGCTGTTAACTAAAGTTTAGAACGGGCCTAACTGGCCAACTTTAGGTTCCTGCAGTGAGCAGGACAGATTTTAAGGGTCAGTAAACATGCTAGCTAGCTCACCTAAATACCTAAATATACGATGTCTAGTCTGAAGTTGGAAGGCCAGTTATGTTAACCAACTAACAAACATAAACTTGTCTTAACCTTTCTGGAATTTAGATAGTATGAAATAACAACTAAGTCGAATGACATTTCAAAGGTTCTCAGGCAGAATCAAACTTGTGGCATCATCAGCATCATCTACTGCTCAGTATCATAAACACACAGCAGATCTACTGCTCAGTATCATCAACACACAGCAGATCTACTGCTCAAAATCATCAACACACAGCAGATCTCCTCCTCAGTATCATAAACACACAGCAGATCTACTGCTCAGTATCATCAACACACAGCAGATCTACTGCTCAAAATCATCAACACACAGCAGATCTCCTCCTCAGTATCATCAACACACAGCAGATCTACTGCTCAATATCATCAACACACAGCAGATTCAGTATCATCAACACAAAGCAGATCATCAACACAGCAGACCTACTGCTCAGTATCATCAACATACAGCAGATCTACTGCTCAGTATCATCAGTAAACAGCTGATCTACTGCTCAGTATAAGCAACACACAGCAGAACTACTGTGCTCAGTATCAATACAGAGCAGATCTACTGCTCAGTATCATCAACACACAGCAGATGTTCTGCTCAGTATCATCAAAACACAGCAGATCTACTGCTCAGTATCATCAAGACACAGCAGATCTACTGCTCAGTATGATCAATACACAGCAGATCTGCTCAGTATCAGCAACACACAGCAGATATAATGCTCAGTATCATCAACACACAGCAGATCTGTTGCTCAGTATCATCAACACACAGCAGATCTACTGCTAAGTATCACCAATTCACAGCAGATCTACTGCTCAGTATCATCAACACACAGCACATCTACTGCTCAGTATGATCAATACACAGCAGATCTACTGCTCAGTATCATCAACACACAGCAGATCTACTGCTCAGTATCACCAATTCACAGCAGATCTACTGCTCAGTATCATCAACACACAACACATCTACTACTCAGTATGATCAATACACAGCAGATCTACTGCTCAGTATCATCAATACACAGCAGATCTACTGCTCAGTATCATCAACACACAGCAGATCTACTGCTAAGTATCACCAATACACAGCAGATCTACTACTCAGTATGATCAATACACAGCAGATCTACTGCTCAGTATCATCAATACACAGCAGATCTACTGCTCAGTATCATCAACACACAGCAGATCTACTGCTCAGTATGATCAATACACAGCAGATCTACTGCTCAGTATGATCAATACACAGCAGATCTACTGCTCAGTATCATCAACACACAGCAGATCTACTGCTAAGTATCACCAATTCACAGCAGATCTACTACTCAGTATGATCAATACACAGCAGATCTACTGCTCAGTATCATCAATACACAGCAGATCTACTGCTCAGTATCATCAACACACAGCAGATCTACTGCTAAGTATCACCAATTCACAGCAGATCTACTGCTCAGTATCATCAACACACAACACATCTACTGCTCAGTATGATCAATACACAGCAGATCTACTGCTCAGTATCATCAACACACAGCAGATCTACTGCTAAGTATCACCAATTCACAGCAGATCTACTGCTCAGTATCATCAACACACAGCACATCTACTGCTCAGTATGATCAATACACAGCAGATCTACTGCTCAGCATCATCAATACACAGCAGATCTACTGCTCAGTATCATCAATACACAGCAGATCTACTGCTCAGCATCAATACATTGCAGTTGTACTGCTCAGTAACATCAATACACAGCAGATCTGCTGCTCAGTATCATCAATACACAGTAGATCTACTGCTCAGTATCATCAATTAATACCAGATCTACTGCTCAGTATCATCAATTAATACCAGATCTACTGCTCAGTATCATCAACACATAGCAGATCATCAACACACAGCAAATCTACTGCTCAGTATCATCAACACACAGCAGATCTACTGCTCAGTATCATCAAGACACAGCAGATCTACTGCTCAGTATGATCAATACACAGCAGATCTACTGCTCAGTATCTTGAATTCACAGCAGATCTACTGCTCAGTATCATGAATTCACAGCAGATCTACTTCTCAGTATCATCAATACACAGCAGATCATCAACACACATCATATCTACTGCTCAGTATCATCAACACACAGCAGATCTACTGGTCAGTATCATCAATACACAGCAGATCTACTGCTCAGTATCATCAATACACAGCAGATCATCAACACACATCATATCTACTGCTCAGTGTCATCAACACACACCAGATCTACTGCTCAGTGTCATTAACACACAGTAGATCTACTGCTCAGTATCATCAATAAACAGCAGATCTACTGTGGAGTATCAATTCACAGCAGATCTACTGCTCCGTATCATCAACACACAGCAGATCTACTGCTCAGTATCATCAACACACAGCACATCTACTGCTCAGTATGATTAATACACAGCAGATCTACTGCTAAGTATCAATACACAGCAGATCTACTGCTCAGTATCAATACACAGCAGACCTACTGCTCAGTAGATCCTTTTCTTTGTTGTGATTCAGTGTCGCATTTACGATTGTAACATTACATTTGAACCATGTGAGGACATTTTTTCTGCTCATTGGTCAGAAATGTCTACAGGAATGAGAAAATAAAAACAGGAAGTAGTTTACTCTGTTGGTATAATAACAGCTGTTATAAAATATAAATAACAGCAATGACAAGCTGGTGCCATCACGACGTGTGGAAAAGCATATGTTGCTTCATATGATGAGAGGAAAACATGCTGCCTTTAGACGCTGACCACATACTAAGCACATACAACCACATACTAACCACATACAGCCACATACTAAGCACATACTAACCACATGAAACAAACATACTAACTACATACAACCACATGCTATTTACATACTAACCACATACTTGTAACCACATACAACCACACCACATACTAATCATATACAATCACATACTAACCACATATAACCACATACTAACTACATACTAACCACATACAACCACATACTAACCACATACAACCACATATTAACCATGTACAACCACATACTAAGTACATACTAATCACATACAACACATACTAAGCAGATACTTACAACATGCAACCACATACTAATCATATACAACCACATAAACCACATACAACCACATACTAACTACATATTAACACATACAACAACATACTAACTACATACTAACCACATACAACCACATACTAATCACATACCAGCACATACTAAGCAAATACAATGACATACTAACCACATGCAACCACATACTAAACACATGCTATGAAAACCTCCTAACATATCAAGCTAAGCTGATAACATGTCAAAGGTTAGCATGTGGTGTAAAAGTTTGGATGTAAAAGTAAACCTTGGAATCTCCAAAAACAGAAAGGGGTCACTAATGTAGAAGTTCACAGGAAGTAAAAGAACTTTGAGGCTTTTTTGTCCAACAAAACCACAACCGTCACTTTATTAACGCTTTTACCAAACACAAGGAAACATGGGAAAAAACACATCATTTACCAAGTCTGAAAGAGAACATGTCCCAAATCTCTATGCTACACACGGGGTGAATCATATATCTAAGTTCCAGTGTGACCGCCACAGTGCTTATTATGTAGTACTTAGTATGTTGTACTAAGTATGTGGTTAGTAGGTGGTTGTCTGTGGTTAGTATGTGGTGTATGTGGCTAGTATGTTTGTTTCATGTGGTTAATTTGTGCTTAGTATGTGGATGTGGTTGTATTTGCTTAGTATGTGGTGGTATGTGATTAGTATGTGGTTGTATGTGGTTAGTATGTAGCTTGTATGTGGTTAGTATGTAGGTAGCATGTGGTTGTATGTGATTAGTATGTTTGTTTCATGTGGTTAGTGCTTAGTATGTGCTTAATAACAGATCAGGAGTTGACTTAGTGGTCTTAGTCTTCTTCTCGCTCTCTGAATCCAGTCAGCAGATAGTAGTTTGGATCATGTTCACGCCACAAACAAACTGCTCGTCTGGGATCGGACAGAAATCACCTGCTCAGACGGTTTCTTTGCATCCAGGTGTGATTTCTCTGTTCAGACCAAACATGCTGTAGGGGGGGAAGCGCACCTTAGTCCAACTCAACCACTAAAACCTAGCTGTGAAAATGCCTTTAGAGACAACAAAAAGCACTGAATCACCAGGTGTTTATTTGAAGCACTAACCTGCAGTTTGCTGCTTTCTTCTGCTTCACTGGTTACTGTCTGTGCCATTTCCCTTTGATGTGTCCTAATTACAATGTGCTTCCACCCCAACAGAGTTTTCCATGTGCTTTATGAGGGGGAAGACAACAATACAATGATATCTGCTGGTGAACAGTGAACGTCTCACAGTGGCATTAGTACATTTTCATTAAGCTGTGGCTGAGAGTTCCTTTCAGGATGGCAGCATTAATTAAAGGACATCTCTCTGCTGACAGGGTTTCATGAAACAATACGAGGAGCTGAGGGGCCATAAATCGCCAGCGCTCAGCTTGTTGGATGCATTTTACAGTCATACAGACTATCCAGCTCTCTGTGGCCCTTTGTTTACTCAACATATTGATTTTCACTTTGTTGCTCACTCCACTGTATATTATCAGCCATCTCAGACAGGACTTAATCTGCTCTTCCCATTAGCACATGCTAATAGCAAGCTAAGCAGCCTGCAGAGGCTCCAGATAACTCCTCCGTGTGAGCGGCTGCTGATGGCAGCAAGGCCAAGCTGTTGTAAACAGATTTGTACTTATTTTTTGGGGTGATTTGAAAGTCTTCAAAATTATGACTTCAGCAGATGACAACAGTAAGCAGTCACATGCTAATGTCAGATTTGGGGATTTGATTATGCAGCATAGATTATGCAGTACAGATGCAACACCATTATAGACATGGTTTTCTTGTAGAAATGCAGGCTTTTATTCACAGGGAAGTGAGGTTTCAATCGGCACTCACTTATTTCCCCAAATTAAACTCTGATGCCAAGTGCCCAAAAATCTGCTTAGCAAACAGGGATTTTCAGATAAAAACAGGAGTTAACTAGAATGGAGCTCATTCAAGCACATACCTTCAACAAAATAGCCTTCTAATCATTTTTTTTAATTGATCCTACCTACTAGGATGACCATCCTAGTAGTTCAGTAACTAAGTAGTTAATATCACGTCAGAAAAGACCAGGGATTCCAGCCCTCAACCTTCCTGCTGAGAGGGTGCAGTGGTAACCGCTATGCCACCATGCTGCCCAAAAATGAAGAAAAGCAGCACAAGAAACACTAGGTTTTTGGGTTTTTTTGGCTCTGAACTAAACTGAACCTTTTGATAGTCTACTATGGGATAAATATGAGTGTTTTGTTCTTTGTTTAACTTTTATTTATTTATTTATTTATTTATTTATGTTTTACTGAGGTTACTTTTGAGTAAATTGATAGTGAATTTGATAATGTAGATATAACTAATACTGTAAAATATATTCATGATTTCAAGGCTTAAGATCAACAAACACAACAACCTGACATATGAATGACATGATGTCGGTGGTATCAAAAAAACAATTCCAGGCACTGTGTAGATCTTTTGGTAAAAAGCCTTTATTTTTTTCTGATAGGCTTACAGCATTTTAATAAAGTGACGTTTGTGGTTTTGTTGGACAAAGAAGTCTCAAAGTTCTTTTATTTCCCCACAATAAACAGTGTATCGGCTGTCTGCCTTCATCAGAGTGCTTGAGAGCCAGAGAGAATTGGCTGAATTGAATTATAAAAATGTTTCACAACTGTGCCACATTGAGGATTCCCAGAATCCCCCAGGTGAAAAAGAAATGCCCTGTACATCCTCAAAATGGATCCAAGAGTGATGTTGCATATAGCTTTCAAATAAAAACAACAGTAACATTTAAATGTTACCTACATAATGCACAGTTTCCTCAAAAAGCAGTTTCATTAAAAACTAAAACAACAAAAAGAGGCATTATAGAAATGCATAACAGAGAGCAGCATGCAGAGCAGAGCCTGCAGCTCTGAGCTTCAAACAGTCAGAAGATGTGAAAATTAGCTTTGCCAAAATCAGAAGAATTGCTGATCCAAGTTTGAAGATGGTATGGTGTATGGCAGTTTGGGTGAAACTTAAGCAAACAATATATAGTATATCCTTAAACTCTTAATTATTTTTTTAAGGGTGATGGACTTCAGAAGGAGAAGATACAGTATATTATGCCATATATGTGTGAATATTGTCTGTAAATACTGTAGTAATTCTATTAATATTCTATTGATACTCTATAATGCTATTAAATTAACTCTGAGAAGTTAAATGTCTTTTCAGTAGTAATATAACTCCAGCATCAGAGTTATTTCTGCTGTTCCACTCTACATTCAGCTACACATACATCCTTTAAAAACAAACAGAAACCTCCTTAATGGGCTTGAGGGAAACAATTTAAGTTTAAGAGTGCAGAACACAGAGCAACATGAGTTAGTAAGTCCTGTGGGATACTTACAGTAGCATGCAGCCGTCCTCTTTTGTTCATGGCCAGGAATCTGTTACTGTGGACCCCTTTGATTCCGATAACCCCCTGAGAAACCGCAAAGAGCTCCAGGACACCTGAGGACAAACATCATGCCTGGATGACTGATGGGTGACAATGTTTTACTCCTCTAATCACTTTCTGAATCTTTCTTCACCTTTTTTATTGGTGCTTCTTATGTTTGTTAAAGTGTTTTCTTTTTCAGATGAGCATATTAAAGAGGAAATTAGCAACTGATAAGTTTAAAGTCCTCAACTGGCAGGCAGAATTTCGACAACAAAGATGGCAGGCAAATGAGAGCTGTGATTCAACAGAAATCTGAAATGAAATACTGACTGGCCATGACGCTTTGTATGTGAGGGTGAAATGCATTCTACTCCCTCAGCAGATGCTGTCAGAGTGCTGCTGAGCAAGGCAGATACATTTTAGGTGCTTCACTACAACTTCAGGTGCTTCTTGGGGTATTTCCACCAAACAGGTTCAGTTCTTTTCACAAACCTAATTTGGAACTTTTCGGGGCATTTCAAGCAAAAAATTATTGGTTCAGAATAAAAATTAGTGGAAGTGTGTTCAGTTGTCTGCATTCGACCCCCCCCCCCCCNCCCCTGTCGGCGGACTGATGTAACTCTGTTGGATTAAAGTAAATACTTTTAACATGATGGTAAAACCTTGCAGGTAAACAATGCTATCCACCACAAATGGGTAGAAATGTGGGCTGGTTCGCTAGATGGCACCTTGATTCCACGGATACAAATGGAACCGGTTCCAGAACCAGAACGTTTTGGTGGAAAAGCATCAGTGAAAATGGATTGTCAAATGGGTTTGAGGAAATGTTGGGATGCATCTGGATCCAGGGGATGACCCAGGAAATTTTTAAAAATGTAGGTAAAATATGGTTCAGATCCAATCTGGATTTGGATGAAAGTATTCAGATCTGGCAGACTAAAATATCTGCTGACAGGAGGCACATTAATGGACTTTCTGTACAGCAACAAATAGAGCAGAAACATGGAACAACCACCAGTGTGTAGCTGAGACGATGCTGATTCATTAACATGCAAAATTGAAATATCTTTAATAGTTATGGATATAGATTCATGATTATGTTTAGGCCAGTATATTTATGGAACAAGGCAAAGTTTGTCTTGGCTTGTTCAGATTTGGTGGAGGTAAACAGTCTTCTTCTAGTTTGATTAGTATTCAGGCAAATTATGTATTGAAAATTGTTGTAACAGCAAACTTTGCATGGGTAGAAGATTCACAGCGTTCAATTATTACACTTCAGCAAATACTGTTTATTGTCCTGCTAACCAAGATGACATTTCTCTGTGACATTTTCTGCAGAATGTTCATGTTGCTTGTGCAGAATGTTTTTCAGTTCGTTCTCCCAACAGTATTTACATGTGGCAACTAAAGCCCGCTTAAGTTGTGACTAATGTTTGGCAACTAAAGGCTCTTTCTTATGATAAAGTGGTTATTGTAAAGTAGCATGTGGTTGCATTTGATAACTGGTGTGAAATGGAAGATAAAGCCAGACGCTGGTGCAGCAAACACTTCTCTGCTGGAACAGATAAGCGGATGCTGCAGTGTAAGAAATGCTACAAAGTGCTGCTGACACTGGCAGAAAGGTGTTAATTCAGCTGTAGTTATGGTGTTGTGTGATTGCATTGTATTATAAAGTTTTTCCTCCATATACTGTATGAAGAAGAGGTGGACAACACTTGATCATTTTTCACTATAATGTAACAGAGTACAATATACAGACATAATATAAAGTTGAGTCTTTGGCACAGCATCAAAACTGAACATGATAAAGGATGCCGTGTATTTCATCTGACAGCATGTTTGGATTGTCGGAAACAGTCGGAAGCCATCATTCCAGTGAACAAAAGACAGGGGAATGCACCTGGCAAAATTTGTAACTTTGTGACTCTGGCGATCCCATAGTGTGCCCACCTCTTGTGCTGATTGGCTGAGCGTGAATTGGACCTAATTGTTTTTCTTCAAGGCCCAGGTTCAACGTTCTTTTCATAACTACTTCTGCTGATACCAGCAGGAGCATATCTATGTTCCAGGGTCCTATGTTCCCCAGTTCAATATTCTGTTAACACACATCAAATGTGTGTCAACATGCTAACCCTAACCCATTATGTGCTCTATTGTGCTATCTAGAGCTGGGGAACATAGGCAACTAGCAAACTAGCTAAACACTTGAATGTATACAACTTAACTTTAAGTTGGTGTACTATCTTGCTACAGGCATGGTGATGTAAACACTTTAGAGTGGTTAGCTGGCATGCTAACATGGAGTGCTAACCTGAATAGCATGCTGGCTAACCACTAGAAGCGTGTACAGCAGTATGCTTGTAGCAGCTAATATGCTAGCCGGTATTCTTGTAGTTGAAGAGGGGGGTGGAAGAGGATGATCACTTCCTATAATTAACACTTTGTATTACAGTTTTTCTCAATCGTTTTGGCGCAATTCTCGAATGAGAATTATTTTTTTTCAAAACAATAAGTTCCAGTTTCTGAATAAGGTTCTTGTTTACACCAGATTTGAATTTCTTATTCATTTAAGCAAACTGCATGTGTTTTGGCACTTGTGTAAAAGAGTAAGTACAATTCTCTACAATTTGCACAGTAACTACACGCACATGGCTGCTGATCAAAACTGATGAGTTGATTCTCAGTGAATTTGTCAAACTCTTCACAACTTCTAAACATTCTTTCATTGTGTGAGCCGTCACATGCAAAATGGTCCATTCAGTTATCAAAATCTGTCACACTTACATGTATATCCCAGACCTACAAGAATGCCAGGATGTTCACGAAGAAGATGGGAACTTGTAGTGCTACGTATTGTGAGGAGATACAATTTATTGTTTTTGTTTTTGTGTTTGTTTGTTTGGTTTTTTGTTTGTTTTTTTTTGTTTTACAGAACTACTGCAGGTTTTTTCATTGTTGTTGCAGGTTTTTTTTTTTTTTTTTTTTNTTTTTTTTTTTTTTTTTTGCATGGGTGTCATTTTGATGCAAATTTTCTGTTCACTATACAGTTTATAACTTTATATGCAAGAAAAATGTAAAAATGGACATGCAAATGTGAATTTTCCATTTACATGTAATACATTGTTAGAAACATAAATTTACTGTATACTGTTTACTGTATACATACAAATGTGCACATCCTTTTTCTGTGTACTACAATATTATACAGTATTGACTTTTCCCAGTAAACTTTTACCTACTGTTGAAACTGGTTCTAAAAAGCTCAGCGTGAAACACAAACAGCATTTACCAAGACAAAACTGACATTCTGGTAGTGTAAACAGTGTCAACAAAAAAGTAGAAAACTAAAATTTGTATATAAGAAACATTTTTTTTTCTTCCTCTAGCAATGTATTGCAGCACATGGCACATATTTTTTATAGCTATATTTGAGGTTTGAATGTAGAATAGATGCTGGTGTGTATGGAACAGCAATCTTGATGCCTAATCCAAATATCTTCTTGGAGACCAATAAAGTTGA
>VXCM01010076.1:0-17943 GCA_014773175.1 Lucifuga dentata | reverse complement strand
ATGTGGATGTTTTACTGCCACAACCAGAACCAGAACCCAAAACCAGAGCTGGATTCTTAAAATATTCACATCAACTTACACTGGATCCAAACACAGCAAACATACGTGTGTCATTATCTGAGGGGAACAGAAAAGCAACATTTATGAAACAACAACAGTCATATTCTAGTCACCCAGACAGATTCATTGACATGCAGCATGTCCTGAGCAGAGACAGTCTGACTGGACGTTGTTACTGGGAGGTGGAGTGGAGCGGGACAGGAGTTATAATAGCAGTTGCCTACAAGGACATTAGCAAAACAGGAGATGAAAGTAGATTAGGATACAGTGACAAGTCTTGGGCGTTATATTGTCCTATTTTCAGCAACACTTATCGGTTCATACATAACAGTGTCGTAACGCGTGTCCCAGGCCTTCGTTCCTCCAGACTAGGAGTGTATCTGGATCACAGTGCAGGTATTCTGTCCTTCTACAACATCTCTGAAAAGATGTCTCTCCTCCACAGAGTCCAGACCACATTCACTCAGCCGCTCTATGCTGGACTTTGTCTTTATTTTTTTGGAGACACAGCTGAGTTCCTGTAGACATGAGACTCAGAGGAAGCTGCTGAGATTTTGTTTTAATTGTTGAATGAATTTAGTTTTGAACTTTNACATGAGACTCAGAGGAAGCTGCTGAGATTTTGTTTTAATTGTTGAATGAATTTAGTTTTGAACTTTGTTGCTGAGTTCTAATCACCATGGAGTTCCTTATGATTTGTTTTTATGCCTTTTTTAAAGCAGATTTTCTGTGGTATCAGCAGGTGAAACTCTTCCTGTGTGTTTAGCCATGGTGTCTATACTGCTAATGCTGACATGAACACATAACCTGCTGTGTGTGTGTAGCTGTAGTATTTGTTTGCTGTGTTGTATTTAGATTTTACAGAACATAAAGAGGGTTTAAACAGGGTTTCCTACAGACCTAAAAACATGGCGGCTCAGTGGAAAGGCAGGAAGGAAGTCTTCAGTCTGCAAAAATAAAATCCTGANCTAAAAACATGGCGGCTCAGTGGAAAGGCAGGAAGGAAGTCTTCAGTCTGCAAAAATAAAATCCTGACAGTAGAATGTCGTCTGAAACTGACGTTCTCCTGTATCGACTCCTTAGTTTGTCAGACGAACAGTGAGAACTAGAGCAATCACTTTCTAAAGGGTTGTAATGTGTGCTTGCCCCTTGCAAAACTCCCTCTATTGCAGTGTGTGTGTGCGTGCGTGGGTACACTCCCATGTGCATGTGTGTGCTCGGTCTGTTTGCTGCACCTGTAAGATTCAGACACTTAAACAGAATGTGTGTCTTCTCACTTTGATGTCACAGCTCATTGATGTAATGTCTGTTTAAGAGTGGGGCAGGGGTGTCAGCATGTCTGTGCTCCCCATGCACTTTCTTTTTTTTCCAAAATGTAACTGTGGTTGTTAGAGCGCCCCCATCAGGTCAACCGATGACTCATTTTTTGCACACGTGTCTCCTGCACGTGTCCACCAAGTGTGGTAACAATAGACTAACTTCTTTATGAGATATAGCAGGTTTTGTTGAATGAGCCACACCCAACTTTGGCAGCCAATTGTAGCAAAACGAAATGAAATATCAACCAACATCAAATGGAACTTTTATTTGCCTTGTCCAAAGCTTACACATGTCGAATTTGGTTTCAACTGAGCAAACCATGTAGGAATAGGAACGAAAAAGGTGTTCTGGACAAAAATAAATATGACAGAAAATCTATCCAGGCAGAAATGGGTGTGGCCTATATGGATGGATGCGTCTCAATCCAAGGAATCCAGGAAAAAAAGAATTTTGAAAATCAGACACACGGTTCAAAAATTATAAGCCAAAAGGCAAAAGTGGTTATTATAGCACCACCATCAGGTCAATATGTGTAACTTTATTTTTGCATGTAGAGGATGTCAATCTGAATCTATCTGTTAAGTTTTGTTGCTGTAGCTCTTACAGAGATAAAAATACTGGAAATAGCTCTCCATTCATTTTCTGTGGAAAAAACTGGAAGGTTTTTCGCGATTTTTACGAAAACTGCTGGTCAGCTCAGTAATAAAAGTCGTAGCCACAGTCTCTGTTTCAGGCTGCTGCACGTTTTGATGTGTGACACATCACATTGAGGCTGGGCCCAATTGTGCGGGACTAGTTACACACCAAACTTTGGAAGAAAAATAATAATAAAATTAAGTATGCAGCATTATAGGATGTGTGCTGCTGCTGGCAAGCACACATAATTAATAACCGGGTACTAACCAAAGCTGTTTTTTTTTTTTTTTTTTTTNTTTTTTTTTTTTTTTTTTTTATACAGATTGCATCTCTTCCTTACAGAGTCTGTAATTATTAGAACTCTGACCTTTGACCTTGGCAGTAGTAGCATCTTTCTCATTTTACTGAGATTAAAATAAAAGTACTAAAACTCACTTCCATGAAAAGACACTGTACATGTTTATAAATATACACATTCCAAGCAGAGCTGTGTGTGTGGGTGTGTGTGTGTGTGTTCACCTCTTGTCTACACTTCCGTGACATTTAGAAATGTTAAGATCGCAGCGTGATACACAATCAAACAGCTGGCGTGTGCGTGTGTGTTGGCATGCGTGCAGATCTCGTTCATACCTCTCATCCAGGAGGGTTTAATTAAACCCCCTGCGTCTCCAGCCTAACCACATTAAGGACGCCTGAGCTCCCAGATAAAGACAAAACGCTGCCATCAGATGAAAACACTCCAGTTTGAAGAGCCCGTTTTGTCGGCATGACGACGTCCAACCAAAACCCAAATCCTCACAGCTGGAGCAGACATCACCATTTATTTTTTAAAGGAGCATACCGGTGACTTTGCATGTTTGAGCCCAATAAATGCAACTCACATCCACGTTATGTTACTGCTAACCATTTTCCAAAACACACTACTGTGGAGGTACATTTTAGAATTGTTTTTCCTACCTTCCAGTCTGTTACTGGTTTCAGTTCATTCCTATACAATATAAAAATCTACTTGTAGAGAGCTGAAACATGCATGAGATAAATAATTGTCACAGAAAACCACACAATTATTTTTTGTCTTCATTGCTAAATTAAACTGGTCCAATACAGCTGCACTGCACAGAAGAAAATGTAAGTCTCCGCCAGGGAAACTAGTCCCAGGAGAAGATATATTTTACCTAGAAATTAAAAATGACCGTGTCTTCTACATTCAGATGTACCTATTAGCAGGCCAAAAATTGAATTTTTAAGATTTTTAAGATAAAATTTGATTTTTGAAAGATGAGGGAATTTGGCAAAATAACAAAAACTAAAATATGATTTTTATATTTCTGAAAATGTTGTCAGCAACAAACGTGGAGGTCGTATATGTTGGGCTAAAATATGCAAAAATCACAGTATGCTCTTTAAGAAAAGATACTACAGTTAGCATCTATCTTTGCATTAAAGGACCACACCACCCATTTTGCATGTTTGAGCCTAATATATTCAATTTTCATCAGTGGATTATAAATTAATTAGCATTCATCGTTAAGGCATGATTAAAAACTAACAACATACTCAACCCGCGTGATCTGTAAGAACAGTAACCATGGTTACCTGCAGGGCCATGGTGAGCCGGATAAGGTCAATGACGACATCCTCGTTGGCGAGCTCGATGGTCAGAACGGCCAGCGTGGTGAAGAGCAGCTCAAAGTTTTTGTGGACGCTGTCGTCCTCTTTGCAGCCCAGATAGATGTGACGGTAGAGCTGCTGACCGTGCTGCAGGAAACCAAAACGACAGGAAAAAAATCAAATCTAAAATCACCAATACAACATTCAGTGCTGCATATTCATAGTCAACATATTAAACATCTTTATCACAAAAAATACCTTCAGCTAGCATGATATTACTTTCAGGTTATATCGACATCCCTACACACTGCAAATGATCTAAACCTCGTCCAGAATCCAAGTCACGCTACAAAAATTCAAAAATAAATAATGAGCGTTAATTTCATGACATCTTCAAGCCTCCATGTTTCATCTGCAGGCTAAAGTCACTTTTCACAGATCGTTTGCTGAGTTTTGAAGAGTTTTGTTTATTTTCTAGAATCATATAAAAGAGAAAAGTGACAACTTTTCTGTTGAATTTTAGTTTGTTTTTTATTCTTTGAGATTGAAATTTTATTTTTTTTTTCATGAAGAATTTTCTTATAAAATTGATTTGAGACTCCAGAGAGTTAAAGGACCATATTTTGGTCCAGATTTTGTTAACCTCTTCATTTTGTCATGACAGAAACAAAAAACGTTTCTGTGCTGTGACATGCAAATGAAAATATGAAGTAAGACTGTCCTTAACAAAAAAAAAAAAAAAAANAAAAAAAAAAAAAAAAAAAAAGAAAAGAACGAATCCCATTAGCTGTGAATCACTCTAAACATAAGAGCCTTCTTCATGCTGCTATGATCTTTTGGGTTTTAATAAGACAAATAAAAATGCAGGGGGTCGTAGGTCGCCTGTCAGCGCCTCATTCATACGCTTGACGTGAAGCCTAATGGAGACGGAGGCATTTCACATGCTGATGAGTTCTATTCACCACTAATGAGCACAATTAGGCAGCATCAATTATCTCTGGCAGCAGATAAGCTCTGGTTAGTAAGGAGGGACGGCGGTACAACTCAGCGCCGGACACGATGCAGGAACTCAGGCTGGACATCGATGCTGACTTCCTGATTCTATTCAATCTGATTCATCAATGACATTTCAGGAAAATTCTTTTTTTTTGCATAATTCATTAACTTTGAACTGATTTCCTCTAACAGAATAAAACTTCTTCAGTGCAATTTTCAATTAAGTTGTCAACGTCTTGAGTTAAGCCGCCTCAGGCAAAAAGTTTGAAAAAAAAATGTGAGCTTGATCTGAAAAAAATAAATGCTGCTATTTTGTCAAGCCAAACTCTGTCTTTGATGTTAAAATCTCCATGAGTTAAAAAAATATAAACGTGAGAATTATTCGCACAAATTATTGCCTCTGGCGTGTTAACGGTCTTAAAGATGCCGAGACTTCAGTTCATACAAAAGAACAGCTGAAGGAGGACAGAAGGATTATGGAAATTCAGATTTTTTTACCGTCTTCATGAACGCAACATCTTGCTTGGAAATCTTCTCTCGTTTAATCTTCAGCGCGGCGACGTTCGGAATGATTCTAAAGTGGAAACGAAACATCAGCAAATTACAACCGTTACAGTTAGCGCCAACAGGAAGTAAATGTAAGTTCACAAAAAAACTGGACAAAAGCTTTTTTACCTGATGCCGCGTAGTTTGGCGCGGTTGTCATGACGATCAATGATGTTGTGCAGAATCTCGTGCACTAGCTGCCTCAGCTCGCCGTCCTCCATCAGCGAGATGGAGAAAAGTGGATCCAGGAAGGGAGAGGGAAGCCCTGCCGCCATGGTCTTACATTTAAAGCCGGAGGTCACCTGAGGCCGNAGGTGTGAGCCGACTCATCATAGTGTGAAACAATTACAGCGGTTTTGTTCACGCGTAGCTGAAAGTGTCCAGATTCTGACCTTTTCTGACCCGTTTTATCATCATGAGAAGAAACTTCAGAAAAAAGAGACAAAACCAAATGTTTATCAAAACACTGTGCGCGATAAAATAAAACGAGTTAAACAGTTAAAGAAAAAAAACTTTATTTAAAATGAGATATAAACATATCAAGTTAATAAGTTAACTTTAGTTCAGGGGCAGGGATCAGATCTCTACCTGTACTCAACCCAACATCCATCATCCATCCATCCATCCATCCATCCATCCATCCATCCATCCTTTACCCTGCTTATTCCTTCATCCTCTTATTTCTCCTCCCATCTCTCCTGTNTCCATCCATCCTTTACCCTGCTTATTCCTTCATCCTCTTATTTCTCCTCCCATCTCTCCTGTCTCCATTCTCTCCTTTCAACACTTTCTGGGGCTCATAAGTTACGATGCCTGAGAACATTCCCACACGCTAAAGGCTAAATTCATATATAGATATATATATATATATATATGTATACATATATATGTATATATAAAAAAAACGTTAACTACACAGTTACATTAATCAACAATGTCCGATTTATATTTCCTAGCGTACGCGTACGCACACAGCAGTAATCTGATATTTGCCTTATCGACACGTTTATGAATCGTTCCCTGTGTCTCCACCATTCCGTGAACGCTCATCCATCCCAGACAGCCAGTGAGCTTCTCCCACACATCCATCAACCTTCAGCTTTCACATCAGAAACCTTTTATCACCAATAGCTGTAGTTTGGTCTTTGCTGGAGAAACAGGAGATAACAGATACATGAAGAGCAGGAAATATACTGCGAAGACGAAAATTATCCTCGATGCCACTGTCCTGACGGCAGCGACGAGGCCCTGAATGTGTTGTAAAAACGAGGCATTAACAGAGAAAATGTGAGAGATTTGTCAGTTTATTATCTACACTAAATGTCAAATGACAAATTTTTTAAAAGATTTTTTAAATTCAACTGAAGGTTTTTATATTGTGTGAGAACTTCCACGTTCCTGTTGGATTCAGCTCCGATTTGAACCTGGATGAAGATAACAAAGCCTGCAGCAGCTCAGCCTCTGCTGCTACATGCTGTTATAAATACTTTGACCTTTCACCCCTCCTGCAGCTGCAGCTACAAGACAGGTGGGCAGAGGAGGACACACTGATGAAGAATAAATTGTCGTGTGTGTGTGTATTTTCGCTGCCTGTGGCTCTTCGTCTCCATGGGATGAAGATCTTTTGTTAAGGACGATGATGAGAAACATCGTTTGCTGCTGTTTCTGTACGAGACTTGTTTTGCTTTGAAGTCTTTTAAAAATTATTAATTTTTAAGATCGAAACAAATAACACACAGGACAGATAATGATTGCTTATGTGCTGCTTCTGTGTCTTTTAAAGGACTATACCATCCATTTTGCATGTTAGAGCCTAATATATTCAGTTTTCATACATGTTACATTACTGACAATCATTTCCCAAAGGATAAAACCGTATTTCAGCTTTCCTGATATTTTGCTAAATCTCTTAATCTTTCAAAATCAAATATTCAAGTGATACACCCACCTTAAAAATCCATGTTTCTCCTGCTAATAGTTACACAGCCTTATGAAGTCACGGTCCTTTAAATTTTTCCATAAACGCAGGTCTTCTTTTGGGACTATATTCCCCGGTGGAGGCATACATTCACTCCACGCTTTTTATTGAGCTTAAACACTAAAATTACATAACTTCTAAAAAAACCTGAATACACGTCTTGTTGGTGATGATGGATTACCTATCCCAAGAACGTTTACAGTATCAACAAGTTGATTTTAATAGCAGAATGAACTGAAACCAATGGAGGTCTGGAAGGTAGGAAAAACATTTTTAATTCACCGTTCCAGTAGCATGCTTTGGAAATGATTGTCAGTAACGTTACATGTATGAAAACTGAATATATTAGGCTCAAACATGCAAAATGGATGGTACAGTCCTTTAAATACAACCTGCATACTGTACATGTTGCTGCAAACCATTTTCCAAAATTTACTACTGGAGAAGTAAATACCAGAATTGTTTTTCCTACCTTCCAGATTGTCACTGGTTTCAGTTCATTCCAGCACGACATAAAAATCAACTTGTAGAGACGTGAAACGTGCTGAGATAAATAATCATCACAGCAAACATGACGTTTATTAATTTTTTTGTCCAAGTAATGTAATTTTTATCATTTCAACATGAAACTACGTGGAAGAAAATGTATGTCTCCGCCAGGGAAAATGGTCCCAGGAGAAATTAAAGCACTGTGCCTTCTACAATTGTGCATACGTGTTAACAGGTGAAACATTAAATTTTAAGGTGCGTGTCACCTGAACATTTGATTTTGAAAGATTAGGAGATTTGAAAAAATAACAGGAAAACTAAAATACAGNGTCACCTGAACATTTGATTTTGAAAGATTAGGAGATTTGAAAAAATAACAGGAAAACTAAAATACAGATAATGGTTATCCATAACATAAAGTGTAAGCTGGTAGTGAAAATCACCGGTGTGCTCCTTTAATGCGGCGTGGGCAGATGGGTTAGAAGTTGAGCAGACAGCGGATGATGTGACGGCGTGAGACTCACCATGATGAGCGAGCTGAGCAGCATGGTCTGGATCCGCTTGGTGCCCTGATGACTGAGCAGAAACAGGAAGAGCCGTTACAAAACATCCCAGGTGTTTTACTGAACACCTTTACTGTCTGCTGCAGACGGCGACGCTTCCGTTCTTTAACCACGCTGCGCTAATTAGCGGAGGGAAAGCAAAGGCCAGAGAGACGCAGAGGAAGAGGAGGAGGAAGGCGCTCGTTTGATTTGGGATTATCTCTTCCTGCGCTCGCATGGCCTCAGGATAAGCTGGTTTCTCTTTAAAAAAAAAAAAAAATCCTGCAGTCTTTTCAGTGACCCAAACACACCGTGAGGCGTTCAAGGGGTGAAACCAGGACATCATATCAGACAGACAATTCACTGCAGGGTGTTCGTGTGTGTGTGTGTGTGTGTGTGTGCCTGTACAAGTGTGTCACACCTTACTGATAAAAGCTTATTTCCACGTGTTGCTGTGAAATATTTGCGACACGCGCGGTATGACGTGAAGAAATAAGCGCAAAAAATAAAACCCCATGCACTGTGTGCAGATTCTGTGCTTCTTTTTCAAATATTTATTTTTTTAAAAAGACAAACAAAAACTTAATTAAATATGGCGGTCATGATGCTGTATTACTCCACAGAGACAAACTGCATCACCAAGCTCTGCTATGATATTAAATGTCCTTGGGTTTTTCTTGCGTAGAGAAGTGCAAAGCGGCCACCTCCGTCAAATTTCATGTCACCTCTCGACAAAACTCTGACGGTGTCTTCATGGAAAACACTATTTTCTAACAAGCGCTGCACTCAGTGGATTTCTGTCATTTGTAAGTGATATTACAGCATTACGACATGTGGTGGCGCTGTGTCGTAATCAGCACAGTGCAACAATGTCCAAAACCCACCGACCTGTCTTCAAACACGGACCAAGGAGTCTTATGCTGCGTTCACAGACCTCGGAACTCAGATTTTTCCAACTTCTTACTTGAAAAAATGCGTTGGAACGGCACTTAAAGTCGGAGCTCCGGCTGGGAAACTCAGACAAAATGATCTACCCTGACTTACTGAGTATGACATCATCAACATGGCGGCACCGTGGAAGTGAGCTTTGTGAATAGAAATGATCAGCTAAAAGGCAAATAAAGTATTTTTTCTTGCGTGAAACTGAAAGAAAAAGGTCAGAATATATCGCCATGGTAACTGTCTATTTGGTATAATAACTGTTTGCCATTGATATGTAAGTGTAAATAATTTCATAATATTACTTCTCTGCATAAAGTTTAATACTGTGATTAATATCATTGTAAAACAACACAACCAGAGTCCTGTAGTCTAACTTTACTTTAGTTAGCATTTATTATGAAGTTTAATTAATTTTACAACATTTGTAAGTAATTATACAGTATTAAGAAGTCAAAATTCTCCGCTTTCTCTGAAACTGAATGTCCGACTGCTCCGGTTCTATGTGAGAATTACTCACATAGAACCCCCCCCCCCCCGACACTTAAATTCCCAGTAAAAATTCGGATCCCAGTCCAACCCTGGCTTTACTTTAACAGATCTTTGTCTTATTGAAAATCTTCTTTGGGGACCTTTAAGCTTTATGTGTACAGGGTGTTGTTCAAACATGCAGTCTGTCCTTTAAATCCCAGCAAATACACCTCAGGACATGAAGCAGGAAGGTCACGATCTCACTTTCAAAGACATAAAGTTGCTGCTAACAACATCAAAGGGAAGTCTGATCCATTTAGAGCCAAATCTGATCTGATTGGCTGCTGCGGCGGTGGAGGGAAAGCTTGCCGCCGGCTAACAACTGACTCACCCAATCTGGACGGTGTCCACGGTGTGGCAGGGGGTCCCATACACCGGAACCCGGCCCATGATGAACATCATAACCTCAGCTCGCTGGTAATCCGGCAGGTTTCCTCCGAAAAAGCCTGAAAGAGGCAGGAAGAGGTCAGAATCAGACGGACTTAATCTGTAATCAGATTATTTTATCTTTCCCTCCAAAAATAAAAAACATGCTGCAGATTTATTCAGTCATTAACGTAATCATCAACTATTTCTGTACGCATCAGCTGTTAAACAGCAGGAGAGTAAACAGGAAGTGCCGGTACCGATGGTCTGGATGATGGCGTTCTGGACGATCCTCTCCTCACTCTCTTTGCTGCGTCCGGACGAAATGCTGCAGCCAGAGTTTCTCCTGGAGCCGTCGCCGAGCTCCAAGTCCACGCTCATCCTCAGGTGCTTCAGCAGCGTGTTGAACACCTCCAGCACCGTGGGCCCTGCACGCGCACACAAACACGCACACACGCAAACGCATACATTAAAGGAGCATATCTGTGATTTTGCATGTTTGAGTCAATAAACACAACCCACATACGTGTTACATCAATTTTAACATTGTCAGCTGGTTTCTTTCTAGTCAAACATACTTCCAGACAAAGGGTTGTCGGTTTGAATCCCTCTATGAACTCTGAGTACAAATGAATTCTCTGATTGTGTCGGTTTTGCCTTTAAACTTTTCCCTCATTAATCAGACGGCAGCTGAAACAGTCAGATGAGCCTAGCTTAGCACAAAGACTGGGAGTGGAGGGAAACTGCTAGCCGAGCGCTAACAAAAAGACCTTCCATCAATTTGACATGTGATGCTGCGGGTCAGACAGCCAATCAGGAGAGAGTATTTATTTCACTAAAGAGGGAAGGATCACGTCACTGTGCTAATCTACAGAATCATCACAATCACAATTATCTATTATCTATCATAATCTACGATCTGTTATCAGTTTCTAATCACGCTGATATGCTGTACCTAGCCAGAGAGTGGGAGGAGTCACTCTTACACCTTCAAAGGTGTGAACATCACTTTTTTTGCACTCTTGGATCAGTCCTAACGAGGAGGCATTTTCTCATTAAAAGGGCAGAAATAGCAAAGTATTTATATATACAAACACAGCAGGATCTGAGATTATAAACCTTCTAAAAGGACCATACCGGTGGTTTTGCATGTTTGAGTCTAATAAATACAACCTGCATACATGTTACATTACTGACAACCATTTTCCAGAACATGCTACTGGAGCGGTAAATATTAGAATTGTTTTTCCTACGTCTACCTATAAAAAATGAACTAGTAGAGACTTGAAACATGCTCCATCACAGCAAACAAAATGTGTATTAATTTTTTTTATCAAAGTAACTTTATTTAACTGATCCAACATGGAGCTGCATGGAAGAAAATGTATGTCTCCGCCAGGAAATACAGTCCCATGAGAAGACGTCTTTTACCAGGAACTTAAAATCAACTGTCCCTTCTGTACTCTGACTTACATGTTAGAGGCGAAACGTTGAATTTTAAGGTGAGTGTATCACCTGAACATTTGATTTTGAAAGATTAGGGGATTTGGCAAAATAACAGGAAAACTAAAATACGTTTTGGTTTGTATGTGGGGAGTTTTTATTCAGCTCAAACATACAAAATCACCGGTATGGTCCTTTAACCAAGCTGATTAGAGCAGCAGAAATGGGTGGTTGGTACCTGGCGGTGGAAGGTGAACTCACCCACAGAGCCTTTAGCAGCGATGGCCACCGTCTCGAGGAGGACCTGGACGATGCCGGCTCGGACCCGCGGCATGTTCTTGCTGTTGGTGTCCAGGTGGTTCAGGACCTGCTGGATGACGTGGTGCGAATGCTGCGCCTGGAAAACCAGGACGCGGTCCACGTCAATAAAACGAGCTGGACAACGGTGCCAAAAACAGAGGACAGGAGGATTGGACATCGATTCTGACTCTCGATTTGATTCGATTTTCAAACCCCCAATTCGACTCGATTCAATTTAATTCGTTAAATTCTGGAAAATGTTGTTAAGCTTTTGTCTTCTAAATTACATTTAGCGCCATGTTGTTGTTAATGCGAGCTTCGTCTTCTATGCTTTCCGTAGTAGCGTAGTCGTGCTATGTCATACAGAACTTATGCTACTAATACATAAGCATAATACATAATACTAATACATAACGTGCTTAGCGTTACTTATGCTACATGTGTTACCTATGCTACCAGTGTTAGTTGCGCTATTAGCCTTCCTTATGCTACTAGTGCTCCTTATGCTACTAGCAATCCTTATGCTGCTAGCATTTCTTATGCTACTAGCATTATGCTATCTGTGTTCCTTATGCTACTAGTATTAATTAATTAATTAGTATTCCTTATGCTACTAGCTATCCTTATGCAACTACTGTTACTTGTGCTGCTGCCATTACCTATGCTACTAGTGTTCAATTAAAAATTAAAAATTTAAAAGACTGATTTTTAATTTTATGAATCAATATCATAATTGTTTAACTCTGAATCGCAATTAATTGAAAAATCGATTTTTTCCCCCTCACCCCCAGAGAACAGCACATTAAAAAAATACTAAAACAACGTCAAAAACTTTATAACCACAAACAGACAGGTGTGTGTTCAGTACCTGGATAGAATACATGATGATTCTGAAACAGGAAACAGCAAACTCATTGGGGTCCCACAGGTGATGGTTGTCCAGGTGACTGCAAACAAACAAAAGACGCAACACATAAAGAGCAAATTGAAGAAAAAGACACAAACAGACAATAATAATTAAAGCAGGAGTGATAAAAAGAATAAAATGCAGGAAAAACAGCATGTTCAATGAAACCGTAGGTGTGTTGTAAGTTTCACGGATCTCAGGAGTCTCACGGGAAAAACACGCTTTCAAATATAAACTCTGAGGGCAAACTCTGGAGGTGAGATACGAAAGGTCAAAGGTCATAGAAAACATTGTGTGGGTGTTGAAGAAAACATGTAGATGCTGACCTGCAGCAGCCTCTTTAAACCTTTAACAATCAAATACACATATACACACACACACACACACACACACACACACCTATTAATACACCTGCTGCATCAACTGGAAGCTTCAGAAGTGTAAAGATGAAGAGTTTTGAGAAGAAACCTGAGCATCTGACATGTTCCAAACATTCAACATGCTAAATTATAAATCTAAATTATAAAATCAATGGATTTATGAAATATATGAATTATATAAAGTATCAAGCTTTATGATAAAGTATGAAGTTTTATGAAAAGCATAAAGCTATCAGAGCTTTAAAAGTTAAATGTAAATGAAGGTAAAAGTGAGAATATGGAGCAGCATTTAATTTTCACAGCAGAGGAGTTTGGATTTGAGGACGTAGAGGTGATTCTCTTTGCTTTTCAGACTTTAACGTCTTCGTATGGACGTGGGAAAATACTTCAATCAACCGCTGCTTTGTTTCAACCGTCTGACCTCTGACCTCCTGAAGCTTTCATCCAAACCAAAGCCACCAACACGCCGCTGACGCTGACCTCATTCACAGCGTTTTCTCCTCCTGCTAAGCTTTCTGCTCCGGGGTCAAAGGTCGGACATTTCACTTCATCTTCTGGATTTTTTATTTTTTTTATTTTTTTGCTCAAACTGTCTGCATTGATCTGATGGCACAGAAACGCTGAATAATGAAAAACACCAACCAGTTTACTTCAATGGATTCTTTAAAGGAGCATCACGGTGATTTTGCATGTTTGAGCCCAATTAATAAAACTCGCATAAACGTTACATTTCTGACAACCATTTTCCTAAACATACTACTAGAGCGATACATTTTAAAATTGTTTTTCCTACGTTCCGGACTGCCATTGGTTTCAGTTCATTTTTACGTTACTAAAATGAACTTGTAGAAACTTGAAACGTGCTGAGATAAACAATCCATCACAGCAAACATGACGTCTATTAAATTTTTGTCAAAGTAATTTTATTTAACGATCCAACATGGTGCTGTGAGGAAGAAAATGAATGTCTCCGCCAGGGAATATATCCCAGGAGATGACGATTTTCATCAAGAAATTTAAAATAACCGTCCCTTCTAGCTTTGGACGTACATGTTAGCAGGCAAAACATAAAATTTTAAGGTGCGTGTATCACATGAATATTAGATTTTGAAAGATTCTGGGATTTGGAAAAATAACAGGAAAATTAAAATACGGATTTACGTTTTGTTAAATGTTTTGGCTGTAACATAACGTGTAAGCGGGTTCAAAATAAGCAAAACCACCTGCATGGTCCTTTAAAATGGCTCTCTTCTTGGCTCCAAACTGTTTCTGTCTGTCTGCCTCTCATTTTGTGCAAAGCAGCTCTCCTCCTGTTCGCTTGTGGGAGTAGGAAGATGAGGAGGAGGAGGAGGAGGAGGAGGAGGAAGAAGAGAGACTAAAAATAGCAGGACCACAGTTAATGTGAGGAGGAGGAGGAGGAAGTTTTTTTTCGGAAGAAACATCTTGTATTGACGTCATTTTGGCAATCTATAGACCATCTTCTTGTCCTCTTCTCCTCATCTCTCTTTCTTTACTTCTTCATTTCTTTTCTCATCCTGTCTGCTCTTATGTTCTTTTTATCACTTTTCCCTCCTTTCTTTCTCTCTGACCACCATTTCTTCCTCTAATGGTCAGCGAGCGTTTTATTCAATCTGTCTAATAAAAAGAAACGGAGCTGTGATGGAGGAGTCGTTCTTTGTTAATTTAAAAACACGCAAATCTGCATGTTTTTATATATAGTTATATAGTATTTTTATATATAGTGATATATAGTTTATAAACTATATATCGTGCCTCATATACGCTTACTGATGCTGATTATGATTGAAGATGCAGATCAAATTGATATCTTCTGTTCACAAAGTTATCAGACAATGTTTAATAAATTAATTGATGAATTGTGTATTGGGTGATCAGAAAACGTAACGGGCTGTTTCACTTATTATCATAAAGTCACACTAAAACATTTATATGCTTTATTTATAAACATTTATAGGCTAGACGGTATGATAAAATTCGAGTGTGTGTTATTGTGTTAGTGTGTGTTAGCAGAGATCATCAGGCTTCACTTCATAACAATAAAACTGACAATTCATTGCTGAACCATAAAGCAGCCGAACAATTCATTTAACAGGTAAAACTTCAGGAAATCACACACACACACACACACACACACACACACACACACTTAAATCACCTCAGTGCTGCTTTTATTGTCGCTGTGTGTGCTTCAGTGTGTGTGTGTGTGTGTGTGTGTGTGTGTGTGCGTGTGTGTGTGATCCCGTCTCCCTGCTGGTCATTACAGCAGAGTGAGAAGAATGACTTTAATATTGTTCCAGCGTCACACAGGAAGTAGCCCCCCGGGGCCCCCTGGTGTTCACACTGATAATGGCTCCCCAGCTAAAATGGCCCCGAGGGGCGGCGATGTCCTCACTCTCACTTCATGTCTCTCTCTCTCTCTCTCTCTCTCTCTCTCTCTCTCTCGCTTATCGTCTTCCTCCTGCCAGTTCCTTCGTTTCGTCTCTTCACCTCATTTTTATTCGGTATCTTTCCTCAATATTACTAATTATTGCTAATTACTATTATAATAATGTATTACTAATATTACTAATTATTATTAATATTGGAAGGATTCAAACGCTTTATTTAGAGGTGCTGCCGGCAACTTTTTAAAAAACATATTTTTATTGAATTTTCGTAAACTTTCATTAAATTCTGGTCGGTATGTATTTATTAAGTGAAAAAACAGAGCTCTGTGGCTCCTCCTACTGGAGTAAATCTGATTTGAAGAAAATATTCGGCCCCAAATTTTTCCACCAATCAGCACAAAGAAGCGCCTCAGCGAGCAGCCAATCACGTCTCGTTAGCATTTATGGCACCCTGATCAGCTGTGTGCGTACACGACTAGTAAACAAGCAATTCATATAAGGGCGGAGCTACAAAGAAACGACCAATCCTCCTTCATCTTCATCAACTTTCTCTACAGGAAAAGGAAAAGGGAAGACGACAGAATATTCTGGATGATTCTTCGTACTCACACCAACACGGGCCGCACGGCGTTGTTCATGTTTCCGTACGCCGCCCTGCCCAGCAGCTCCCTGAAGCAGTTCTCCGCCAGCGCTGCCGGGTTCTCCTCCGCATCCTGCCCCGCCCCCGAGGGCGTGCTAGGGTGCCCCGCCCTGCAAAATAAAACAAAACAAAACAGGAAGTTTACCTGTGTTCTACTTTGTCCGTTTAGCTGTGATCGCTCTGGCTGCTCAGACTCCATGTTGAGATACGGGGCAGAATTATTAATAGAAAATAAAGAAATACATAAATAAACGGTGACTACTCGGCGTCACGCTAAATAAGCTCTGTGATAACTGAAGCTCATTTACAAAGCTTCAGAAAGAAAGAAAGAAAGAAAGAAAGAAAGAAAGAAAGAAAGAAAGAATTGAATTTAATACTTTATTGTCCACAGTTGACAGGAATTTGCCTGATAATAAATAAACATACAACAGTCATTTATTTCACATACAGTAAGTATATATATCTGATAAATCTAAAAAGTGAGTCATGTGACTCATTTAAAATGCCAATTAGCAAAAATATAAACAGCTAAAAACAATAAAACTGAATCAAAAAAACCAAATTTAACACTAAACTGAATCATAACAGAACGATTAAAAACTATTAAAATTAAAAACCGGAGCCACCAGTCGTACATACATGTACATTTTGTCTTTTTTGCAGGTTTGCAGGAATCTGCGGCGGAGCAGCCGTTCCCGCTCTGCGTAATATTGATAAAATGATGCAGCAGCAATAAGCCGTCACAGATGGACTGCAGGAAGCGGCGTCTCAGGAGGGAAACAATGCAATTACCGCCGGCCCACGCAGCGTTCAGGGGAAATTAAATGCTTATTGGTGTTTAGGAGCAGAGTGATGGGAGGCAGAAATGAAAATGTCTCCCGCGTGAGACAGGAAACGGCTGCTTGGTGCTGCTGGACGGACGAGGACCAGCTTCAGATAAGAACTACAGGAAAACAAAGCAGTTTCTGCTGTCAAGCTCTTAAAAGGAGCATCCCAGTAGTTTTTTGAGCCCAATAAATACGACCCATATATATCTACATTTCTGCCAACTATTTTCCTAAACATACTACCGGAGCAGTACATTTTAGAATTGTTTTTCCTACCCTTCCAGACTGTCATTGGTTTCATTACATTTGAGTACAAACTAAAAATCTATCTGTAGAGATTTGAAACAGCAAACATTATTTTTTGTCGAGGTTACTTAATTTAAAGATCCAACACGGAGTTACACGGAAAAAAACACCTATGTGTCCGGCAGGGAATATATTCCCAGGAGAAAACCTGGGAAGGTAAAGATCAGGGAAAGGAAGGGAAAAACAGGCTTCTAAAATGACTGTGTCAATATGTAAAATGCTGAATTTTAAGGAGGTTTATCACCAGAACATTTGATTTTGAACGTTTTGGGAATTTGTTAAATTAACAGGCAGTTTTATGTTTTGGAAAATGGCTGGCAGTAATGTAATGTATACACAGATAGTATTTATATGGCTCAAATATGCAAAATTACCAGCATGGTCCTTTAATTTGGAATTGGCTGACTGATTCCCAGAGTCACACACAGCCAGATAATATCACACAATCCAAACAAAGCCAAGGAAAACTGACCACACCTGACGTCCGTTAATTAGTTATAAAAAAGTAAAAAAGAGAGAATTCCTCACGTTTCTGTCAGTCATGTTTTTAAAGAACAGGCTGACAGATGTGAGACGTGTGGAGGGAATTAAAAACACACAGGACAGATTCATAAACCATAGTGCATGATTTACCGCATCGCTATGCGCAAACATCATGACGTAACCACGTTCCCTCGTTCATAAACGCCTGTTAGCTACACGTGTTAGCGTTAGCCTT